>CATIWK010304872.1:0-11029 GCA_949634005.1 Mallotus japonicus | reverse complement strand
AGACTAAGAGAAGTTAGTATTCCGAATCCAGAATTTCCTGGTTGTGGTGCTAGCTTTCTTTTAGAGAATCGAGTACCACCTCCGATTTTGTCCCAGTTATTACCCTGGGTGGTGACTCCATCATCTCCACACTATGTCTTTGTGATATAGTAGTGTGTTGCCTAAAGCCCTGAGCTTAAACAGTGTCGCGGTTGCAAGAAACTTGGGTGCGCTCTAAACCCCGCCGTCTATAATATGTCGAATGCTTTTGGGTGCTATGTATTTTTCAATGAAGATGAGGGATATGAGATAATTGATGGAAATGAAAGACACACAATTGTTTTGAAGAGAAAATTGTGTACATGTCGAGCATGGGAACTCACTGGGATTCCCTGGTCACATGCAATTTGTGCTATGAATCATGCAAGGATCGATCCACAGTCTCAGATTTCAATGTGGTACCATAAGTCAAGATATGAAGCAACTTATACAGTTATGATGCAACTAATGCCTGGAAAATAGTTTATGAAATGTAGTGAATATGAACCAATTGAGCCTCCTAATTAATGTGACAAGGCAACTAGGAAGACCTAAGCAAAAGAGGGTTAGAGCTAAGAATGAACCTGCTAGACAAATTAAAAACCCAACCAAACTATTAAAAAAAAGGAATAGTATCACATGTGGTAAATGTGGTAAAGAAGGCCATAATCGCACGGGTTGCAAAAAGGTAAAATTTAAGTTTCACTTACTGAATTCAAATGATAATTCTGATTTTAGTAGTTGATTTCTAATATTAAATAATGAGTCAAACTGTGTTCTTTTTATAGGCAACAAATAATGCAGGTCAAATTCCAACTGAACCAGCGAGCCAAGAACCATATGGACAGGTATAGGCTTTCTGATTCAATTTAAGAAATTTATTTCTTGGTAAATGGTGGTAAAAATTATTTTTTTCTCTTCAATGTAAGACTTCAAGTCAACCTCCTCGAAGAGAGCCATCTACTAATGACAGAGGCAAAGGGAAGGTGACTGAAGGAAGTGCTACAAACATGAGGCCATTTAAGAGAGCATTTGGTCATGGTATAAGGATCAATGAGCAGATAGGGGATATAACTTATAATGTGAGTGTTTTCAAATATGGTTTGATTTGTGCTGCTATTTATAAGATGTTTTGGTAATGATAGTTTGTGTCCATTTTTTTGGTTTATAGCCTAGACAAGAGAGTGAAAGGGTCATCCTTGCTGCTGAATATGGGACTGCTTCTGGTGTTGACCCTGTGATCAGATTTGCAATTCCTAATGAAAAGGAAATCAGACAAGCAAACAATAATGCAAAAGCAAGTAGGCTCAACAAAGGAACAAGAATGATTGCATTCATTGGTGATGGAGCAGAACCTACTTTCCCAAGTGATCTACCTTTCAAACCTTCAGGCCTCCAATGGAAAGGTATACTGAGCATAACAAGGAGACAGTTGAATGAGCAAAGAGAAGGCACAGTTGGAAGGCTCAAGAAGACCTTAACTTCATATTCAGCAACAACTATATGAACAGACATCCTTTTTAGCAGGAATTAGTTCTCACAGGAACTAATAGAATTTTTTTAGGAAATTATAGTTCCTTAGGAACTTAATGCCTGAATTTCAGTCTATATTGAAACTGTTACAATCAGGAAATGACTTGTTTTTGTTTTTGGCAAATATAAGCTTATATTTGCTTCAAATATGTTCATGCCTGAATTGTATTTCTTAGCTTTGTAATAATTAGGTCATGAATACTATTTTGGTAATTACAACTCTGGTACAGGTATAAATGAAAGTTTATTTAAATGTCAATTAAACAGCTTTTTCTTCTTATTTGAATGTATTTCTTTTGATTGCTTATTTGTGCAGATATTTTTGTTCTTAATTGATCTTGTTTGAATGTCTTATAACAGTAAAGAATTTAAAACAAGTTGTTAAAGCTAATAAATTATCATTACATTCAACCGAAGAACATTACACCATTTGGAACAAACACAACTAATAACACCATTACAAAGAAAATCCAAGAAATTATAATACAACCATAAGCTATAGTCAGCTTCTTTTTTTCTCCTGCAACCCGTAACTTCTGTAACTGCCTCACATCTTCTAGTATATCATCAATTGCATTACTGACATCCCCATTGAATCCGCTCTCACAACTTCTTTGAAAATGCTTATTTTCCTTCTCTAAAAATTTTTTTTGCACTTTTAAGTTGTTAATTACTTCTTTGGCTCATCCACACATCTCTTCATCATACCATATGAAATGTTCACACCCTTCCTAAGGTGGCTATCATTTAACGCAAAACAAATTCCCATTCAAACTCCACTTTTGTAGTTTTTAATATTCAATAAAAAATTAAGAACTTTACCTTGTAATTGGGGCATCCATAAAACCTTATGCTAGGATTAGCATCTGTCCATGAAGTCCAAAGAACCTATGCAACACCACACACACAATTTCTTGGTCCCCTCTACAGGTTTGAGCCAATCTTTCTTCTTACATGTGAAGATGCCATTGACGATGATGATGATGTAGCCATGTCCAATTCCCGACTGGTTTTGCAAAATCTTATACTCTATGATGTTGTTCGGTCTGTTGTTATTGTAGATTTCACTATTAATTGACAGCGTTAATAACACAAAGCTGAAAATTGAAGACCACTTGTTGATTTTAGGGTTTCATCTTCTTCAATTTGGGGGTTAGTATACCCGTTTTTCAGACCATTCCTCTCTTCTTCAACGGTTCACGCCAAGTGGGACCACTGTAATTAAAAAATTTCAAAAAAATTTCCACATCAGCAGAGGTTAACAGACTTTTGGGTCATCGTTAGAAGCCTGGCTTTTTTGGGCTTTTTTTTCAAACGTCCAGTACCACTTTTTAAAAAAAGTTTTTTTAAGGTCCAATGTGCACTTTGGGTTATAGTTCAGGGTCCAAATTGCACCTTTTCCCAATTATTTATTGTGGACGGCTCAGTTGCTTCCTCTTTTGCGAAGCTATGACCTCGCTGGGCACATTGATGGCACTTTGGAAACCCCTCCTTCAACTATCGACAATAAACCAAATCCAGCATTCTTTGTGTGGTCTCGACAGGACCAGTTGGTCCTTAGTTGGATCATTGGCTCAGTCACAGAAGCCTTTATCCCACAAATTTTAGGCACAATAAGTGCGCTCGAAGCATGGACCAAATTAGCCACAACTTACGCATCTGGCTCCAAGTCTTAGGCACGCACTTCAAAGCTTGCTTTTTTCGATTAAACAAAGATGCAACAAACACCATTGCACAATATGCTCAAAAAGCAAAGTCGATGTTTGATAAACTTTCTGCATTGGGAAATCTTGTTTATGAATCTAACTTAATTCAGGTTCTCCTCAATGGCTTGGATCCCTCATACAGACCCTTTGTTCGTTATATTCAACAACGTCAGGATGACATGTCCTATGACGAACTTTATGGCCTTCTCCTATGTGAAGAGGATGATATCGCTGCTGCCAATCTTTCCAACAATCAGGTACCTCCATTTGCCAATCTTTACTCAAATTCGATTTCAACTGAGGCAACAAGCTTAGGTTGCCATTCTTTTAACTCTCGTGGTGCACGAAGTGGGCGTTTCTATAGAGGTCATGGACGTAGCTCTAACTCTATGCGACATTACACCTCCAATTCACTTAGTACTATGGACTACTCTCATCTTCAGTGTCACAATTATTTAGGTTATGGACATATTGCTCCTCAGTGTCCCTCACCAAGAACAAAACAACGCCCTTCAACCTCTACCATTCGGCCAACATCCAACCTTGCAACCACCCTGACACACCAACTATGGATTCTTGACTCAGGTGCCACTCATCACATGATTCCTAATATTGAAAATCTCGCCATCCATTCTGATTACCAAGGCAATGATGCTGTCAAAATAGGAAATGGTAACTCTATTCCAATTACTCATTCAGGTTCTTCTTTTTATCGTTCTCGTGATCGTGTTTTCAAATTTGATAATATTTTGTGTGTTCCTCAATCGTGCTGTAATTTGTTATCTATTTCTGCCTTTACTAACACTCATGGTGTTTCTATTGAATTCTTTCTTGATTCTTTTTTTATTAAGGATATCCGCACAAAGGAAATGATGTATACAGGCCGGAATGACAATGGCTTGTATTCTATGTTTTTGCACTATCTTCGTCAGACCTCATCTCTTCCTCATGCATTCTTAACTGCTCTTTTGTCTTAATGGCACTACATTCTTGGTCATGCCAATTTATCTATAGTCAAAAATGTTCTTCATCATTTTAATATTCCCTTTAGTAGTGATAATAATGCATGTCATGTGTGCAATGTTAGCAAGAGTCACAAGTTACTATTTTCTTTGTCTTCTTCTTCGGCTTCCAAGCCTTTAGAACTTATTTCCTCTGATGTATGGGGTCCTGCCCCAGTACAATCAATTGATGGCTTTCGATATTATGTTCTTTTTTATGATCATTACAATAAGTATTGTTGGTTTTTATGTGATTCAAATAAGAAGTTATGAGCATTTTCATTAAATTTCGGCACTTAGTTGAAAAATATTTTGAATGTTCAATTAAGTCTTTCCAATCAGATTGGGGTGGTGAATATCAAGCTCTTTCAAAATATTTGACTAAGAATAGTATATCACATCGTGTTTCATGTCCTCACACACCTGAGCAAAATGGCTTGGCAGAGCATAAGCATAGACACATTATTGAAACAACACTTTTTTTACTTCATCATTCAAGTGCTCCAACAAAATATTGGACTCATGCCTTTGATACAGCCCTATACACAATTAACTTATTGCCAACACCAACATTGGGTAACATATCAGCTTTTGAAAAATTATTTAAACAACCTCCCAATTACCTTAACATGCATTCTTTTAGTTGTCTTTATTACCCATGGCTTCGGCCATACAGTCTTAACAAACTATCCCCATGTTATGCAAAGTGTATTTTCTTAGGTTATAGTAAATTCCATAAAGGATAAATTTGTTTGGATTTATCATCTCTCAAAACATATATCTCACGACATGTTGTTTTTCATGATCAGGAGTTTCCCTATGTATCCACACCAGAGTCGGCACCTGCAGTTCAAGAGACCTCTCCTAGCACAATTCTTATCCCAAGTCACTTACCAAATCCTACATCGATTACAACTCCATCTTCTTCTTCACTAACCAACCCAATTCTATCTTATCTACAACGTCTACCACACACACCCCTACACCATCACCAACGCCAACGTCATCCAAATCCAAAACACCTCCATCCACACCCATTACCGAACCAACTCTATCCTCTTCCTCGCCTGGACTCTCATTAGTTGTTGATCTGAGCAACTATAACTAACCAACCAATCCACCCAACCGAACCCATCCAATGGCTACCTGCTCCCAAACCAACTCCCTAAAATCGAAAACACTATTCCATGCTTCCTCTCAATTACCCGAACCACAAACATTCAAATAAGCCAACACCAAGTCGGAATGGAGAGATGCTATGTCTCAGGAGTATAAAGCTTTGATTGATAATCATACTTGGGATCTTGTACCACCAAACTCACAGAAAAATTTGATTGGCAATAAGTTGGTGTGTCAAATCAAAACCAAAAAAGATGGCACCTTAGAACGATACAAGGCCAGATTAGTTACTAAGGGCTTTCATCAATGCCCTGGCATTGACTTCAATGATACATACAGTCCGGTGATCAAACCTGTAGCCATCAAATTGGTTCTCTCTTTAACCATCTCTTTGGGTTGGAATGTAAGGCAACTTGATGTTTCAAATGCTTTTCTCCATGGCTCTTAGAAGGAGGAGGTATATATGGCTCAACCTCAAGGTTTTATCAACAAGCAATTTCCTGACTATGTCTGCAAGCTTCGTAAATCCATCTATGGACTCAAGCAAGCTCCACGCCAATGGTACAAATGTCTAAGCGCTGCTCTTTTTCATC
Organism: Mallotus japonicus; assembly: GCA_949634005.1. Classification (NCBI taxonomy): domain Eukaryota; kingdom Viridiplantae; phylum Streptophyta; class Magnoliopsida; order Malpighiales; family Euphorbiaceae; genus Mallotus; species Mallotus japonicus. The sequence goes on along the minus strand of CATIWK010304872.1, from coordinate 5,059 downwards.
TTGGCTTCACAGCTTCTAAGACCGATAGCTCCCTATATTACTACAAACGGGGTCAGATCCATGCCTTTTGTCTTTTTTATATTGATGATTTGCTTCTCACTGGTAATGATACTCCTTTCTTAAGTTCTATACTTCGGGCACTTAAAGCAAAATTCCCTGTTAAAGATTTGGGTCGGCTAAGTTACTTTCTTGGCATTGAAGCATCTTGGGTTCAACAAGTCCTCCTTCTTACTCAAATAAAATACATTATTGAATTGCTCGATAAAGCCAACATGCTAGATGCAAATATTGTCACCACTCCTTCTTCTCCTAATTGTCGCCTTCAATCTATTGGGATTGCATTCAATGATCCGACTTTATATAGGAGTATAGTTGGCAGATTGCAATATTTATACATAAAGAGACCCGACATTTATTATGTTGTCAACCAAGCTTCTCAATTTATGCACAGACCAACCATGAAGCACTGGATTACAGTCAAAAGAATCCTTCGGTTTCTAAAAGGTACACAGCACCATGGCTTATTCATCAACAAATCACCCACTTTCAATATTAATGTTTATAGTGACGCGGATTGGGGTAGCAATCCCGAAGATCAAAAATCCACCACTGGTTTTGCAATATTTGTTGGCATCAATCTCATCACTTGGAGTTCCCGCAAGCAATGCACAGTTACTCGCTCCTTAACAGAGGCCGAATACAGGGCTATTGCATCTTCAGTTAATGAGCTACATTGGTTACAATCCCTTATGCGTGAGTTACACATTTCTTCGCCACACACACCCACTCTTTGGTGTGATAATGTAAGTGCTACTTACCTTACCTCCTTCCCTATCTTCCATTCACGCTCAAAACACCAGGAAATAGACTTCCATTTTGTGCGCGAGTGAGTTCTCACCAAGCAGCTTCAGGTTTGTTATTTATCAACAAAAGACCAGCTTGCTGGCATCTTGACCAAGCCATCTTCAAAAACCTCCTTTCGTCATTTTTCTTCCAAACTGTTTGTTCGCAAAGCTCCCATATAATTTGCGAGAGGATGATAAGGGATTAGACACAACTAACGACCTTGTATTTCATTACACTTCTTATTGTACTAAACTACTTGCTATCATTTATGTATATATGTAATCCTTACTGATACATGAATAACATATAACTCTTCTATTCTATATTTGCTCATATACTATCATCATGCATACACTAACACTCGAATATGAGATTTAAGCGAAAATAACTCTTTACCATTCCAACGATTATTGTTAGGAAAGTATTTAAAAATTTTTGTAGCAAGCTAGCATTGTTCTGCAAGTAATTATATATCTCTTATATAAATATAAAGTATCATTAGTTTTAAATTTATCGCTCTCGGCACAATCATAATCTTCTTGCTCTCAAAATTTTCTTTATTCATATCTTCAATCTTTACTGCAAAGTGAACATGGTAGAGATTGTCCTTAATTAGTTTCATTTAGGATGCTCACTCTTGTATATAATAAGTTTGGAGTGGGGCATTAGCTTTAAAGAATAAGAAAATATTATACAATAAATTATGAATATTTCAAATTTAGAGGAGGACTACAACTAATTATTTCTCAAGAAAAAAACCAAAAGTGTACAAGAATGGACATTAATTAGTTTACTTTATTACTAGACAGTATAATAGTCTTTAAAGCATCTGAAGTTTTAGCACATCCACACCCTCAATGGATTTCAAATCTTTTTGGAGGTAATATGGCTATGAAAGTGGATATTCGCAAAGCCTTTGACAGTGTTGATTGGAATTTCTTGCTTGATGTCTTGGAAGCTTTTGGGTTTTCTTTGTAGTTTAGGGATTGGATTCTGGCTCTGTTCTCTTCTTCACGGTTGTCTATTATGATTAATGGCAAAATTCAAGGATATTTTCCTTGTTCTAGAGGTGTTCGTCAAGGTGATCCTCTTTCCCCTCTCTTATTTTGCCTTGCAGAAGATTTTCTTAGTAGGCTTCTTACTTCCAAGGTTACTGAAGGTGCTATTACCCCTATGCTTCATACTAGAAATAGTAATTTTCCAACTCATTTTTTGGATGATGATGATGTTCTTCTGTTTGCCAAAGCTTCTCTTCGAAACATTCGAGCTATTAATGACATTTTTATGCTCTATGGTAAGCTTTCGGGTCAGATAGTTAATTGGTCAAAGTCTGAAATCTTTTTTGGAAAGTCTATTTCAGAAGCCCACTCTACTAAACTTCGTCATGTCATGGGGATCAGGAGGGGTTGTCTCTTTTTTTTCTTATTGGGAGCTCCTTTGTTCTTGGGTGCTCCAAAACGAAGATGGTTGAAGCCTATAGTTGATAAAATTTACAGCAAGTTTACTAAATGGCAGGGCGTCTCACTCTTATACAGTCAGTCATTACTAGTTCGGTTTTGTATTCATTTGCAATTTATAAATGGCCTAGCTCCTTGCTTTCTTACATGGAGCATTGTATGCAAAATTTTTTATGGACAGGCTCCATTCATGAGAAAAAGCTTGTCACGGTGCTTTAGCATATCACTTGTCTCTCTCATATGGAAGGCGGATTGGGTGTCAAGAAATTAAAGCATTTGAATGATGCCATGTTGAGCAAGAAATTAAAGCATCAAGAAATTAAATGGCATGGAAATTGATTTCTTCTCAGGACTTTCCTATCTCTATTCTTCGAGTTAGATTTCTTTTTCCCTGTAGGATTCCACGTGATAATTTCTTCCATTCTTCGATTTGGTCTTCTCTTCGAAGAATATTTTCTTCTATTCAGTCTAATTGTAAATGATTTATTGGAGAAAATTGCAATCTCAACTTCTGGACCGATGCTTGGACTGATCCCCCTATTGCGAAGCAGTTATGTGTTCCTTCTAAAGAGCAGCGTGAGCTTGTTGATTTGGTGCCTAATTTTTATTCTAATAATTCTTGGAATTTGCAGCATATTGCTAATGCTAATGTTAAATATGCCATTTTGGCAGTCTCTTCTATCAAGCATTCTTCGAACTTGTGTGTTTGGAAGAAGGCTATGGATGGTCAGCTCACTGTCAAGTATAATTTTTTGCGCTTCTCGCGTCTTTGGGCTCCCTGGCATTCCTTTATTTGGAAGGAATTTCTTCCTTCATCTCATTCAATGATATGTTAGCAAGCTATTATGGGTTTCCTTCCCACAAATGACAACTTAGTGAAGAAATGTCTTTGTTTCCTTTTACGTTGTGCCTTGTGTACAGCTCACTTGGAGGATTCAGCACATCTATTTCTTCACTATCCATTTGCCAGTTCGGTTTGGCAAGCCATCTCTAGGTTGTTTGGTAAGTAACTTCAGGTATCAGGCTCACGTTGTGCCTTGTGTACAGCTCACTTGGAGGATTCAGCACATCTATTTCTTCGCTATCCATTTACCAGTTCGATTTGGCAAGCCATCTCTAGGTTGTTTGGTAAGCAACTTCAGGTATCAGGCTCTCTTGTTGATCTAATTTTGGCGGCATCTAAAGTGAGTTTTAGCTCTCAACTATCTTCTCTTTGGTGTGCTGCAATTATTCATGCAATTTCGGTTATTTGGCATACCCGAAATTCTGCAATTTTTGATAATGTCACTCCTGATATTCATACTGCCCTTAGACTTATTTGGAAGGCTATTAAGGAGATGAATTATTTCAGGGTTAGGAAGATGTATAATTCCACGGATGAATTCCTCATTCTTAAGATTCTTGGCATTCATGGCATTCCGAGGAAGGCTCCAAAGATTATTTTTGTTTCTTGGCAACCTTCTCCACCTACTTGGATTAAGGCCAACACGGATGGTTCTTCCTTAGGAACATCGGGTACAGCTGCAGCGGGAGGAGTTTTTTGAAATATTTTTGGGTTTGTGCTTGGTGCTTTTACATTTGGTATTGGGTCTGACTATGCCTTTATTGTTAAGCTAGCTGTTGCCATCTACGCGGTTGAAGTGGCTTGGAATTGGGGCTGGTTCAATCTCTGGCTAGAATGTGACTCTTTGATGGTGGTACAACTATTTCATGCTCACTCAATACATGTTCCTTGGAAGCTTCAGCAACAATGGTTAAATTGTTTGCATTTAGTTTCCAACATGAATGTTCGGGTGACTCACATTTTTAGGGAAGGCAATTCAGTTGCAGATGCTTTGGCAAGATATGGGACTGATCATCCTTCTTTGCAATGGTGGAACTCTGTTCCCCCATTTTGTTCTCGTTTTATTTATAATGATTTTCGTAGGCAAGGGTATTATCGCTTTTGCTTTGTAATCTCTTGCTACTTTTTGTATTCTTTTATTTTCATTTTATATATTTGGACAACAGAAGCGTGATGCAAACACTAAGAGGGTGTCAACCTAGTTGAGATTCTCGGATGCGTTTCCTGATTTCTGGCCTCCAACTTTCCACTAAAAAAAATTTTTTTTCCAATAAAATTTATGTCAATCACTTATATCAAAAAATATTTATATCCTTTTTATTTTATAAAGATAAAATAATTTAATTTTTTATTTTAATATTGTAAAATGATTTACATATATATATATATATATATATATATATATATATATATATATATACTAGTAAACAACCACGTGTTTCACACGTGAACAAAAAATTTATTTGACTCGTGATATATAGTAAATAAACAATTAAACATATTATTATTATTATTATTATTATTAAATAAAATTTTTGAAAATAACAACAATGTTATTTATTTATATAACAATTTAATATTAATTTAATATAGTTATAATTCATTAAAATTTTTATAAATCCTTTATTTAAATAGTTATATGATATTACTTCAATATTAGTAAATTTAGTAAATTTTTTATTTGAGTTATGACACTTTATTTCTTTAATATTTTTAATATTAATACTTTTATTTACACAAAATTAATTTAATATAATTTTTTAAGTTAAACTAATAATTAAATGATAAATATTAATTAATTTAATTTTAACTTTTTTGTTAAATTTTATAAAAACATCAAAATATATATTTTTAACAAAATTATCACTAAAATTTTAATTAATTTAATTTTGTTAGAGATAAAATAGAAATT
>CATIWK010304690.1:0-18627 GCA_949634005.1 Mallotus japonicus | reverse complement strand
TCGTCCCAAACCTCTTGCTGCCCACTTTGCTCACACATTTCCGCTGCGTCCCAACTCTAAGGCTTACTTAGTTCGACTTTGCCCACAAGTTGGCTAAGTGCCGCGCGCATTGGCATACGTCCAAGGCTAAGTGCGTGACATGTAGCTTTTAATGGGAACGGCTCGTGACAATTTTACCCTTAGCCCCCAAACTTTTGAATTTGTTTCAATTAGGTCCAAAAATCGTTGCAATTTAGTCCTAATGGACTTAATTGACAAAAATGGAAAATCATTTAAATGCAAAATAATTTTAATTAAAACCAGTGCCTTGTTTAAAGACAATAGAGAATCTTATGGACATATTAATTTTTGCTAATTTTAAATAATTAATTATTGGTAAAAGGCACAAAAAACCCTTGAACTTTTATGACAAGAGCATTTAGCACCATAAACTAAAAAAAGTACATTGAAGCCCATAAACTTTTAAAAATGGTTCAAATAGACCTTTTTTTTAACTTTTATTTAACATATGTTAACTTTTGGAGCTATAAAAGGTACAAAAAATCCCTTAATCTTTAATTTTAGTATAATTAAACCTTAAATTTTTTAAATTTAAAATATTTATTAATTAACATTTTATTTTAAAAATTTATTTTAGAGTGTAAAATTATTTTAAAAATTAATTTATTCTTAAAAATGATTTTGAATCTTAAAAATAAATTTACACTAAAATTGACCAAATTTATTGAAAAGTGTAAGAAATATCATTAAAAATTATTAAATTATATATGTTTATTCTTAAAAAATAATTATTATTTAAGAATAAAAATATTTTTATTCATGAAGGCATATCATTTCACAATAATTTTCATGAATAAAAATATTTTTATTCATAAAGCATACTATTTCACAATAATTTTCATGAATAAAAATATTTTTATTCATAAAAGCAATCTATTTCATAATAATTTTCATAAATAAAAATATTTTTATTATATAAAATAAAAAAAATTCTTAAAAATTATTATCTTTTAAAAATATTTTTTAGAATAATTTAAATCAACAATTTTTAACGATATTTTATACACTTTAAACAAGGCCATGGTTTTAATTAAAATTGTTTTGCGTTTAAATAATTTTCCATTTTTGTCAATTAAGTCCATTAGGACTAAATTGCAACGATTTTTGGACCTGATTGAAACAAATTCAAAAATTCAGGGGTAAGGGTACAATCGTCACGAGCCATTGCCATTAAAGTTGCAGCTCGCGATCGTTGCCTTATCAGAGGGCTGCCACCCTCAAAGTCCACGCTTAGGATCGTGAGCTGACCGTGAGGGTAGGTCTGGTCATTTTTCTTTTGACCATTTTTTCTTGGTTTTTAACACTTCTTCTCTTCCTTTCAAGCCCCAACAGTTACCACGTCTCCACCACTCCTTTTTTCTTCATCCAAGGACCATTTTCACTCTAAATTCTCTATTTAAACCCCTTTATTGCAGGCACACCTTCATTTTTCCTCTCTTTCTTCACTTCTTTTCACTCATTATCATTCTCTTATTTTGTGATTCTTGCACTTCTCCTTCTACTTAATTTTTTTTTTGCACCATTAACATATACATTTTTTTAGGGATAATTGCCTTTTTAGTCCTATAAGTTAAGCGGTTTTCACAAATTAGTCCTAAAAGCCATTTCCTTCACTACCAAGTCCTTAAAATTTTTAAAATTCTTACTGTTAGTCGTCGTCTATTAACTTGGATGAAAATTGCTTACATGGAGCAGTAGACCCCATTTAATTTCATGCTTCACCTGCCACATAAACACACCCAATCCACTTGGCAGCCATATTAAATCCACAACATTATCATCATCATCTTCTTCTTCTTCTTATAATGATTAAAAGTGCAGGAAAAAGATACATCTCCTTGAAGGCACACACACACACACAATGCATTAGTATGATTTCATAATCATTGAGAGAACTTGCTTGTATAAAAGGGTTCAAGAAACATCATAACTTCACCTAACACTTAAAAGGTGCCATAATGCAAATGGACAAACCACTAGTTGTTTCATACACTTAATATTCCTAGTTTTATGCATTCCAAAGTTGAACTCAATTTTCCAGATGGCAACTCCATTCAAAGTTACCAAATAATAGAAAGTCACACAAAAGAAAATCCACAATTATATGGTAAAACATCAAAATCAAAACCTAATATATCCAACTGTAACTCAAAGGGCACGTAATAATCAACAATTCCTTGCAAATTAAACCTAAAAACCTTGATACCCATTAACAAATATCAATTGGGTCAATCAGAATACACTAAAAATAATTAGCAATCTCATAAAAAATCAAGAAATCAAAACACCAACACTGATTAAATCCATAAAGCGTTAAATCTAATTTAAAAAAAAAACACATATAACCATATAAACATATCAATGCTATGAAAAAATAAAACAAAAACTAAAATTTACATTTATAGAGAGAGTGAAATGATAAGGGTACTTAGAGAGGAGGATTTAGGGAGATATCGAGAGGGCATTGAGATTGAAGATTATATAGTAACAAAGCATATTCATTTGGGCAAATAGATTCAGACCCTAAAACGAATCGTATTGAACACAAAGCACTAATATATAACAAGAGAACAGAGAAGGGAGCCGCCATTGAAGAGGGAAAAGAAGGGGCGTAATGAAATTGGAAAGAAAACCTAAAAGACTCAAAATTTATAAGCGAAGAAACAAACAAGAGCTGGAGAAGAATAAAGAAGAAGAAAAAGAAAGAAATGGGTTTGCTTCTATATCCTTAACAGGGAGTAGTATATGCTGTGGACTGAGATTTGTCTTGCCGGCTTGTTTCACTTGCTTATGTTTAAAGAATAGATGGATTGGAAAAGGGAAGAAGAAGAAGAAGATGCTGATGATGATGTGGTTGCCAAGTGGATTGGGTGTGTTTATGTGGCAGGTGAAGCATGAAGTTAAGTGGGGTCTACTGCTCCATATAAGTAATTTCCGTCCAGGTTAACAAACGAGGACTAACAATGAAAATTTAAAAATTTTAAGGACTCCATTATGAAGAAAATAACTTTTAGGACTAATTTGTGAAAACCACTTAACTTATAGGACTAAAAAAGCCATTATCCCTTTTTTTTTTACTATTTATTATCCCTATGGCTCCTAAGAAGACTTCAAGGCAAGCATCTTCTCCCTCTCCTCCTCCAAGAAGGGCTACCAATCCTCCAATCTTCTACAACAATGCTCAAATTTGTTCAAGAACACAAGTTTTCTCTCAAAGGAATCAAATTCCTTCAAGATACATATCCGAAGCCACTCTTGAAGAGATTGGATGCCTTAATGAGGTTAAAACCCTCCTTGATAAGGTAGGACTCTCAAGCATTGCTTTTGATATTTAACCCACTTGTCCCCAACTAGTTATTGAGTTTCTATCATCTTTTTGCCTCATAACCCATTCTTTGATCACCACAACCCCCTAATAGTATGAGATTTAGATTAGGTGGGAGAGATCAGTTTTTAACCGCCTAAGAATTTGACATTTAGTTTGGATTCACTCAAGGTAGCCTCTCTTAAATCAACACATTTTGGTCACCCCACAATTTTTAGGTGTAACATTGCAAACCCTCCTCATCTAAATTTCATGCACGTCACACAAAATCCTCCTCTATTCAATCTAAAGCCCTTTGGTATATTCAAAGGTTTCTTACATATTCCATTAATGCAAGAGGCCAAAGCCATGAGGCTATATCTTTTGAAGACCTCTTCCTACTTCATTGTATAGTTGATAACATCAAAATTGAGATTGATAGACTATTTCAATGGAAGTTGTGGTTACTTAGTGATAGTGCTTCAGGGACTTATGTATAGGAGGGTTCATCACTAAAATTGCCACATATTTTAACATCAACACAAATTTCCTAAAGTCTTATCCCTCTACCCTTCTTGACTCTACCTTTATCAAGAATTCTAAACAATTCAAGAGAATTAATAACAAGTAGTTTTGGAAAGAGGTAGATGTTGCTCAAGACATGAATGAAGAACTTGAGCAATACTTTGATAAGATTGATCACTTTAATTCTCAAGGAATTAATGAGATGGAAGCACCACCTCAAGCTCCTCAAAGGGAAATAACTAAGGGTGAAAGGTCCTCTAGAGGTGTTGAAGCTTATGAAAATGAGTCTCAATGGATTGGTGATATCTTTGATCGTATGTCATTGATGGAAACTAACTTCAATGCTTGTCTTGATCAATTAGAACATCATTTAAATACTTGCTTTAATCAAGTGGACAATCATATCATTTATTTGCAATATGATGTTCACTATCTATATGAGCAACAAGGCTATTAATGCCAATAGACACCTTTCTCTCATCTATAATCTCAAGAAGGAGGCAATGAAGATAAAGACCATGGTGGTGATGGAGATGATCAAGCTTAACTTCCTTAGGATTTCATTTTTTTATGTATTTCTCTCATATTTGCTTTTAGCATCTTATGGACTACATTTTCTATATTTGTTCATGTTTTAGTTTTATGTTCTTGCTTATGTCTTTTAGTCTTTATTTTTCATTCTCTTAGTCATGTTTATGTACTTGGCATGCTCTTGTTATCAATTTAAGTCTTTTTGTCTTCATTGTCAATTTCATCTTCGCTATTTCTTTTAAGTTTTATTTATTTTTTTCTTTGACAAAAGAGGGAGAAGAGTGAGATTTTGAATGATAAATTCAAATATGAATGTTGAATGCCTTAAATATTTACATTAATGACTTGGATATTTGAATGATTTAAATTTTTGAATTGATACTTGAATTAATATGCACTTTTGAATGTTTGAATTAATGACTTGAATATTTGATGGTTGAATTTATGTGCCTATTTGAATTAATTTTTATGTCTAAAAAATTCGAATGCTCCATTCTATAGCTCGAATGATTAAATGAATACATTCAAATTAACATTTGAATACATATGCCTATGCCTATATCTTTAAATGCTAAAATTTTAGAACCACTCAAGCATATATTGAGGGGGAGAATATTAAAATTTTTAAAACCCTTAGTATATGTTGAGGGGGAGCACTTTAAGCAAGGTTGCAAACACTTACACTTATAATTTTTTCTTTCTCATTCAAAATTGTTTGTCAAAGTTAAAAAGGAAGAGTTTATTGAACATTTGCATGATCAAATGTTAATCCATCCTTATTTTGACATTAACAAACATTTTTGAACCACTAATGCTACTTGCTTAAGTGTGTTTATAAGCTTAGGTGCACAGTTGCATTCAACAAAAGTAAAGTTAAATGACAAAGCTTTAGATTATGTTTGAGGGCAATTTAGTCACATTCAAAAACCCCTACACATGTCCCTTAAAGCATGGGGAGTGAACCAAGTGCAAATGAAGTCGTTCAAAGGCAAAATGGTCGAGTTTTCTTGAGGCCAGCCTACACTCATGATCCCAAGCCTACACTAATAATCCTGAGGTGCCTTATGCCCAAAAGTTGAAGAAAATGGCTGATACGCTCACGATCCTACCCTCACAATCCCGAGCCTATGCTCACGATCCTGAGCATATGAAATCCTGCAAAAGCTGAAATTGCTTTTAATAAAGGAGAAAGAGGTTAGGAACAAAATTAATGACTCCCAACAACTATTTTTCACTTTTCAACTATAAATTAAAGACATGAAACTTCATTTAAGAAGTTAGACAAGTTGGTTGAGCTATTAAATTCTTTGAATAATTTTCTTTACTCTTAAAATTCTCATTGTAATTGAGTGTTGGTTATGTGCTAGGTTAACTCTCTTCTTCATCTTCTTTCTTGGATTGAAAAAGGAACTGAGGAGTTAATGCTAGTGAGTTAGGTTTAAATGTAAACCTTAAAAATACTTAAAATCATTGTTAGGTTAGAGTTTAGCCTAGAAAAACTCTTTGTATTATTGTAAAGGTTAGAGTTTATCCTAAAAAATTTTGTAAACTCAATCTTAGTTAATAAAATTGATGTGGGTGTTGACAATCCTAACTTAGGGATAAGTTAGGTGGATATATAAATTTATTTGTGAATCGAACTCCTTAAATTCTTGAGTTCTTTTCTTACCTTACTACCAAAATCCTCTTCTAGCTCTTAATAAATTTTTAATCTTTTTCTTTAATTTTTTATTTACCCTATTCACCCCCCTCTAGAGCCCTTTTCATCATCAATAAGCATAAATGCATAATGCATTCCACCCAAGCTGCCCTAATAGGACCGAATAAATCCATATGAATTAATTCTAAAGGTGGACACTCTATTTTTTTAGCTTAAATGATGACTTGGTTTGTTTTTCCTTTTGGCAAACATCACAAGTCTTGTCCTTAGTGAACTTGAGTTTAGGTAAACCATTCATAAGCTAACATTTATTAAGGTCATCAAGAAGTCCCAAATTAGCATGTCCTAACCTTCTATGCTAAGTCCATGAATCATGTGAAATAGACATCAAACATTTAAGTTCTTTGTTATCTACTTTGTTTAGATCAATAACATACACATTATCTATTCTTTCACCACTAAAAATCACTTTGTCATCATCAAAACTACTAACAAAGCAATTCTTTAGGTAAAAAGTGACTTTATTCCCCATGTCACACAATTAACTAATACTGTGATAACCCGAACATAATAAATATTTTATTTATATTATATATAAAAAATTAATTTTGAGATTTGCAGTGTTAATAAATATTTTATTTATATTGAGATTATTATTTAGTGATATTAATTTGAATTTTTATGTTGAATATTATTTTACTTTGTCATGACTCGAACCCAAAGGTCCGTGATCGACACTAGGGAATGGGAATACATAAAGTACCCGAAACCCATAGTAAGCCTTAAGAAGTTTTTCGCGGAAAATAAATCATTAAACATTAATAAACAAATCATATTTCATAAATACTCCATCATCAATACATAATTAACCAAATGCATAAATAAAATATTCTTCAAATACAATATTATAATATCTCATGCCAAATAAAAACTATAATACAAATAAAATCAGTTTCTTTAAGTAACTACTGCGGTGTCTAGAATTCTATTATACAATGCATATTTTAAACTAACATACATAATACAGCCGAGGAAGAACGAACACGGCGCAAAGAAGGAACACTAGCAAGCTGACTGTGAGGTCCTGAAAAAAAAATAGTTAAGGGGGGTCAGACCTCAATGAGTGAATCAACTTTATGAAATACATGTTGGTTTTAAAACATTTGTTAAAAATCATTTTTAAAACCAATAAGGTAAAATAAATATAATACTTTTAAATTCTTTACTTTACCCAAAATATAATTATATGAAATCCCTTTTTCGAAATTCCTTAATCAATTAAATAAGAAAATCCTCGTACAAGCCATATAATAAAATTTTCCTTTTTAATGGAAAACTGGGTAGAACTCGTAAACCACAAACTTTAATAGCCTTTCGGCTCTCTTTATCCAAATGACTGCCGGTTTCCAGGGAACAAGCTCACCAGGGTCCAGCCACAGTCGATCTCTTTATCCAAATGTAATATGGCGCCCAGAGAGCAAAGCATCAACCAGTAAGATATATCTCAGCCCAGAGAGCAAAACATCAACCAGGGCTCACATTAATCATTTATCTGCCCAGAGAGCAAAGCATCAACCAGGGCACACATTAAAACATAACTGGTTAACCATACAAATTCTTACTGGTGTGCACGCAGTCCTGGTGACACCCACTAGGTAGCACGTTCTACCATTTTTTCCAAATCATAAATAATAAAATACACGAATAAATAAAGCCGAAAGAAATGATCATGCTTTGTGCAGACATGCATGTATACTTTCATAATTTATTTCCATAATTAATTAAAATAACATGCTTAAATCATGAGGAAATAATATTTATATATACTACTCCTAACACACATCCCATAAAATCAACTCACAGGTGGAATGTGCTCCTCTGCTCTGACCCGTGGGTCGCGATCTCTGAGTAGCTAAAGAAAATGAATAATGGAATTAATATCCTAATCGTAGACACGATGAAATTCTAAAGAAAAGACTCAATACTAACAGTACCGATGTCACGTTTTACGATAAATCTATCAAAAATTCGGCAGAGTTTTTTTTGTAAAACGGACATCTCTCTACAAAAGTAGAGTCAGTCCTGTAAATAAACAACACTTCTAATATTCACATAACTTCACAACTCGGGTTGAGCTCCCAAACTGCACTTATGCCCAACTGAGATTAAAATTCATAACATCAATTAACACTATAATTTTTATTAAACTCATAATATATCATAAAAATTCTATCTAAATAATACAATTTAACTCAATTACATAATAAAAATATATAAGAATTTTATTTACAAATAAAAGTCTAGTTTATTATTAAAATTTTATTAATGGAAATAAAATTCCCATTTACAACAAAATAATATTAATTGCAAATAACCATTTAAATCACCCAATATATTATGAAAATAATCTAAAAATCAATTAGGCTTAAAATAATAAATACCTTTATTATTCATTATTTCCAAAAATTACTACTTAATAATTAAAATTTCGAAATTAATAATAAAAATTATTCTCATGCTTAAATTTAGTCTAAAACATAATATACAATAATAAACTTGCTCAAAATTAATTATTTACACAATTCTAATAATATTTCCAAAATATATCAAAAATGTTAATTAACTAATAAAAATTTATTTATACTCTCAAATATTAAAATCATCATTTAATATCGCATATAAATCATAAACTTACTAAAATAAAATTTAAAACTATATTATAATATTTTCCCTAAAATATAATTTTCACAAATAATAACCAAAAATTAAAATAAATTCAGAAAATATATATAAAAAAAATATTTACAAAGGATTTAAGCTCAAGAACACAAATCCAAGCTCAAATTAACATAAACTAAATTAATCGAACTCAAATCACAAAAATTAAAAACTAAACCTAAGACTAAATCTACATAATTAAAGGGCCAAATGAAGTTGTTACCTAAAATAGATTAAAGATTATTAATGCCCAAGAGTTAAGCTTTAGATCAAACCTAAGAACATAGCCTGAGTTCGCAGGAAAATGACTCCGACGTGAGAAGAGAGGAAGCTGCTAGACGAGAAGAACGCAGAGGAGAGAGGAAAGCTTACTGTTTGCCGGAGAAAAAGGAGCTGCCGGCTTCTTCTGGTGATGAGACGTGGTAGTGGTGGTTGTCCGGTGAGCAGAGGGTGGCTATGGCAGAAGTAGTGTGTTTTGGGTGGTGGTCTTCTCGCAGAAGAAGAAAGGAAAAACAGGGGAAGGCAAATTTTGTTTACTGCACGTTTCAAACACAAAAAATTTGACTTTTGCTTGGACAATATCTATTTTGGTACTTCAAATTCTCTAACTTTTCATTCAAAATAATAATAATAACTTGACTACTTTTTTTTTACTATTCAAACTAATAATAATAATAATAATAATAATAACTTTGACAATAATATTAATAATAATAATAATAATAATAATAATAATAACTTTACTCCACCAAATCCCACCACACAAATAAAATAATATTTATACACTTAATAATAATAACTAAAGTACAAAAGTACAAAAATATTTTTATTTTAATAAAATATATACTCTCACTATAATCTCTACACAATCCAATATATATATACACTAAAAATAAAAATAATAAAGTGTATTAAAAATACACTAAGTTAAAAATATTAAAATGTTAAAATAATATTCAACATAAAAATTCAAATTAATATCACTAAATAATAATTTCAATATGATTAAAATATTTATTAACACTACAAATCTCAAAATTAAATTTATATAATTAAAATAAAATTCGGATTATCACAATTCACGAACTTTCTAAACGACCATATTCGCAAGCGTGTTCATAGCCTGAGTCATGATCATACTAGCGATCCTATTTGTGAACTTTAATGAGCTTATTAACTGCAAGATGTTTAGATTCTGTACATTTATTATGCAAGCCTCAAAATTAAATTTTAGACTCGGTTCGTTTTACTTAACAAAAGAATTCGAACAAAATTTGGCTCGGAGCGCTGGTGAGATGCTCGGTTTGTTTACACCCGACCTGCAAGTCCAATGGAAGAAAAAAAAATCTCCTCAGAGATGTAAACTAGTAGAGATTTGGATTCTGTAAGATAAAAACAATTGAAACACAGTTCAATTATTTTAGGTAAATTGTCAATATCTGAATCTTCACAGAAGAAAATGACAAAAAGTCTTGGGTCCTTTGGTGTGACTCAACATGTGTCTTTCTCTTGCACTTAAAGGGCAATCAATTGCCAAATACAAATCTAATAACTCAGCCCTTTGACCCTTTCTTTTGACTCCTTCTCAGTAGGCTGTTTCAATGTCTGAAACTAGTTCAATACCTGCAAAGATGATGTCTTTGATTCCTGAACGGAGCAAGCTGCATATAGCTATGACAATCTTTCAATTTGGGTATGCCGGGAATCATGTGATTTTGAGAGCTGCACTTAACATGGGTATCAGCAAGCTTGTTTTCCCTATTTACAGGAATATCATTGCGCTGCTTCTGCTGGCTCCCTTTGCTTATTTTCTAGAGAAGTACATCAACTGACTTTTTATCCAAAAGTGTCTTGAACTTATTTACTTTTTATCTGCACTTATTTTGGTGGTTTATGCAGGAAAGACAGGCCAACAATGACCATTTCTTATCTGATGCAGTTTTTTCTCTTGGGATTTGTTGGGTATGATTTATTTACATAATATTAAGAAAAGCAGTATTTTATGATAGAATTAGTATACTTTTTTTTTTCTCTAATTTAATTGCTTCTAAGATAGAAAAATGTTCTGTTGTGCAGAATAGCATCAAATCAAGGATTTTACTTGTTGGGGTTGGATAACACTTCGCCCACATTCGCTTCAGCTACTGAGAATGCTGTGCCTGCTGTAACCTTTATCTTGGCCACCTTACTCAGGTAACAGTGATAAGTGCTCAATTTTTGTACATCAAAGTGAAAATGCATGTAAAGTAGTCGTTTTTTTTTTTTTTTTTTTTGCCTGCGCAGGTTAGAGCAAGTTCACTTGAATAGGAAAGATGGAATAGCAAAGGTACTTGGGACTCTAGCTTCCTGCATTGGAGCTTCAGTCATAACCCTTTTTAAGGGACCATCCATTTACAGGCCAAATTCATCTTCAAATAAATCAGAGTTTATGTTTTCATTAGGAGATGCCAATGTGAAAAATTGGACATTGGGTTGTATTTCTGCTTTTGGGCATTGCTTGTGTTGGTCCAGCTGGATTGTGCTACAAGCAATTTTCTTAAAAAAGTACCCTGCTCCATTCTCAATTTATTCTTTTACTTGCTTCTTTGGTATTCTGCAACTTTTGGCAATTGCCGCTTATGTTGAGAAAGATCCACAAACCTGGCAGGTTCACACTAGTGTTGAACTCTTTAGCCTTCTGTATGCGGTTAGTCACTCGCACTGATAATCATGATTGTTTTAATTTGACTGATTTGCTAGCAAGTTATGAACTTGAATATTACTTGTTTTCTTCGATGAAATGCTTAAGATACTGTTATTTGCCATCTTGCTTAATCAAAGAATACAATTGATTATTCAAGACTAAAACAGAATATCGGCGGATGCAGGGAATGGTTGTTTCAGGGATTGGATTTCCAATACAGATATGGGTCATTCAAAGAGGTGGTCCAGTTTTTGTTTCAGGCTATCTGCCATTGCAGACTATGCTTGTAGCTGTAATGGCCTCGATTGCTTTAGGTGAAGAATTCTACCTGGGAGGGTGAGTTTCATCATACTAGCAACAGATTTTGTTCTCTCAGAATTTTGTCATCACAGACATGCTAGGAATTCTAGTAGTGACAAGGAAAGCAAGTATATTAGTTGCTTTCTGTTTTTCCTTGCCGTGCTTGACACCTGGTCTAGCTCGGTCTGACCATTATGCTATAAATTCTGTTTCATTTCTGTCATATGGCTGATATAGCCAAGTGATTGCCAAATTATATTGTTTATTCTAACTTGCAGCATCATTGGAGCTGCATTGATAATAGCCGGACTTTATCTGGTGGTCTGGGGGAAAAGTGAAGAGAGCAAACTTGCCATCACAAAAGTAGCGACTTCCTTAGTGTCTGTAAACAATCTGGCAAACAATGCAGGCAAATCTTCTCTAGTCCAACCGTTACTTCCAAGCTTCAGTGAATAATATGGGGAGAATAATTACAGAAGAAAATGAAGAAGAAACCATCTCATGAAAAATGAATTTTTGAGACAATGGCAGTGCATTGACCAATCAGATTCTACCGACTGAAGTGAATCGATTCATAAGTTTCAAGAAAACGAATGAAAGAAAATGAAAGGATTTAATTTACTGAGAATGGTAGATGTAATTTCATTACCGATTGAGAAAGAAAGAAATTCTCACCAAGTATAAATTCAGTGGAGGTCTAGCCATTCTTCTTTGGCTTTTGTTTTTTATGATATCATGGTATCTATTTTCATTTTAGCCAAGACAATCTAACAATACTTGATGCATAACACATAAACAATCCATAAAGTAATGCATCACAGAAGAAAAAATTCGAAAAGTGAAGCTTTAATCTAAACTGAGAAGCAAACTGAAATATGCAGATTTTCTTAAAATTAATTTTTGTCTTGTAATGCCCTCTAAAAGAACATGGAAAAGAATCCAATGTGTTCTTCCATGGGATACAGATCCGGACTACAAATTCAAAGCAAATCAGCTGCAACTGCTTCATCATCTTGGTTGCAATGCCAAATATATAAAGCATGGGTCCGACTCTGGATATCAAGAATTGCGTGTCCAAAGAAATGGTAAACTTACAAAGGATCAGCAATCAGTAGTAAAGTACAAAAAGTTGATGATCATATAATTGGAGAATGTAGTGGCATAACTATCAGCAAGGCTTTCAATGTTTCCACCATACCCACTAGTTATGTACATTGGTGCTGAAGGATCCTTAATTGGTGTGCTTAGTCCATTGATTGTGTTGTATCTCACATTTGAGGTGCGCTACGGGACACAGCAAATTATACATATTAGCAGCAGCTTAGGAAAATAATTGTGCGAGAGTGATGACTTTAAAATCACAACCATAGAAGAGCTACTTACAATCATACGACTTTTCGGAGCTCATGAAATATAGGAGTTGCCTTTACAATTCATGGTGAAAATTTTGTGTTCAATCTACAGTTCATTTGAAGTCCAAGTCCGTTCAATTTGTACTAACCCAAGTTGCATGGACACCGATACGGGGACATGGGAAATGGGGACAGTCACAGTTGAAGTGTCTAGGTAGTACGGATATAGATAACTGAAAAATAGGGATACGGACTATTAATTAAATATTTGGCGCTAACTAATTTGACAACCAAAATTCCCTTAAAGCCATCGGAATTTAAAGTTTTAAACCTTGACGAGCATCACATTTGCAGTGCTTCTCATTTTGATCATTGAAGAATGTGACTGGTTCCTCACTATATTTTTATCAGTTTATCAATGAAACAAGTATGCAATAAATCATGGAAGCTAGCCGAGAAGAAAAAACTTACCAAACGATTCGTATGAATGGGGTTAATTATATGGGTGGGTACCCAACTTTACACTAATTTCATTTTGGGTACTAAACATTGATCGGTTTCATTTCATGTACCAATCTTCTATTGAAGTCTCAGCCGCCGGGTACCTGGTGGCTAAATGATGAGCTGGCAGCCTGAAGAGGAATATGCCTTGAAGATTCGCCACGTCACTTAAGCATTGTCACACATTTTTTCCAGCTGGATTCCACGTCATTCAATGGGACCCATATCTTCTTTTTTTAACCTAATCCATAAATTACCCATTTATCTTTTAACACTCACCCTTTAACCTCACTTACCCCTCTTTTTCACCCACATCCCTAATTTCACGTTTTTTTTTCTCCCAAACCAAAACAACAACGTCGCTTTCACCATCTGCTAACCCCACTTTGACCCAAATCGCTTTCAAATCGACAGTAGAAGAAAAAACATGGAGGATATATTTGTGCCAAGGTGTGGGTGCCAACAAGCATCAATGTTGAGGACTTCTTGGACTGAGATGAATCCTGGGAGGCGTTTCTTTGGGTGTCAAAGATATGGGGTGAGTTTTTTTTAGAATTTTTGTTGACACATAAAGATTTGAGGTTTCTGTCAAAATTTATGGTAACTAGATGCAATTGAGTTGATATGTTTTATTTTTCTTCTTATTGTAGATGAATGGTAGCTGTGATTTTTTTCAATGGTATGATGATCCTATTCCACATCGAGCTCGAGCAGTAATAGTTGGTTTGCTGCGAAAAATCGACAGGGGGAGGTTGAATCAAACCGAGGGCCAACAAGAATGAGTGTTAAAATCGATGTTAACATCCATTTGGAAATGGGTGAAAATCGTTTGTATCTTGTATGTTGGGTTTATAATAGGGAGGATGAGTGCCTGAGTTGAGTGTGTAGTTGGTTTGTATATATCTCAGGCTATCAGTTGAGTAATTGGTGTAGTTGAGTAATTGGTGCAGTTGAGTAGATAAAAATTAACATGATGGTGTTCATGTGTGGTGTTGTAAGTGAAGGCACTGAACAAGATAGTGGTTGGTTTTATTGCTTTTAAGCAAGTAGTGTAATATATTTTGGTACCTGAATATTTAGGTGTCTATGTAAGCTAATCGACAATGTTTAATTGAAATATAAGCTTGCGAAATCTATGTAAGCTAATTGACAATGTTTAATGAAGTAAGTGTTTTGCTATTTGTTAATTTTCCAATTGTGTGTCATTTGGTTTATTTAACATTTTATTCAATGCTCAACCTGTAATATAAAACAATATGTATTGAACATTTTAATTCAGCAACACAAGATAATTGTCCTATCCAGCAAAAAAAAAGTAAATAAATATAAAGCACCAGTACAACTTGGGATAAAATAACAGTGCATGGCATCCAATGCACTGGAATCTCTGTAATAAAGTAACACAATTTGCACCAAAAAGCAGTCAATACTGCTATGATTTAGCATTAAATATGATGCATCATCCTATGTTCAATACTGTACAGTCCACTAACACTAGCATCAACTTTTTACCATAAACAAAAAGCTACCAAGAACCCACTATAAGTGGTCCAAAAAAAGTTAACATCATAACCAAACACTACCAACCAAAATAACTTGGCAACAAAGTCTAATAGTCCAAAAAAAGCAGCTTCTTTAAATAGTAGCCTCTACCAGCTTGCATATTCAGATACCCCAGGAGGCAACCATGTCTTCTTTTTTTCTGGAGGAGGATTTGAAGAAGCCTCCTTAGGGTTGTCACCTTCTTCATCAGATTTAATCCTTAAAGCAGCAGATCTTCTTGTGTTAGCAACTGGATGATGTGTTGTAGCAACCTGCTTTCCTTTAGCTGAAGTTTTTGGGGGTCTTCCTATATCAGCAGGTTGTTTACCCTTCACTGAAGTTGCTGCAAATGGTGCCTTAGAAGGTGGTGCTGATGGTGCCTTAGAAGGTGGTGCAGATCTACCATGGATTTCCTTCTGTGTGCTTGGAGTATGTTGCACCTTCTAAAGTCTGCGAGATTTAAAAGTTGACCCAAACCTACCTGCCTGCTCCTCCATATTTTTCAGGTCTGTTAATCTTTTGAATTTCTTGCTGTTTGATAGAATGTCACATGACTGTTCTTGTGGAGTCATGTTAATGACCTACAAAAGTTCATGATAAATTATAGGTAGATTAAGGATAGTTAGTGTAAAACATTATTCAAAGAAAAAGCAGTGTTTATAACCTGAGATGCAGGCTCATCTAGTGTAAAATCTTCACCAAGCTGAGTTGTAGTATGTTTAAGTGTAAAATCTTCAAAAGTCACCATTTCAACTAGGATTTGCACTTGTTCATTTTCAGGTTCAATATTTTCATACTCTTGAAGTGTAACTGGGACAGAGAATATGTCTTCTCTTTCAGTGTTGGGTGTTCTGCTACTTCCCTGAAAGTCACCAAATTATTAAAGGTAACTGCATCACTATTAAACCTCAACATAAATTATAGCATAAAATATAGCATAATTCACCCACATCAAGCATCCACTGAACTGTATAGGGTTTGCTATCAGCTTGTGTTCCACTTGACTCCCCAACATCCTTGCCTCTTCTCACCTGGAACATCAGACAGTCATTATTAGCTCTAAATATCCCAAATTAAACAAAGAAAAAATTCTTTTTCATCTTTTAACTTACTTTGAGTTTTGATGTTGTTTCTCTTGGAATATTGTTCCCATGATACCTTCTATTGTGACCTTTAGTTCCACAGATAGTGCATGTCATAACAGCTCCTTTCTTAGTCACCTTACCACTTTTTATGCCATTATTGTTCTCGGCAGCTTCTTTTCTCCTCATTGTAGCTTTCCTGCCCTTCTTCATATTCAGTGTCTCTGGTGGTTCAATTTTAGGCAAATCACTTCTAGGCCACATTTCACATCCTCTGGTGGGATTTATCACATAGCTATATGTTCTCAAGTAAGTTGATACTTTATAGCAGTCTTGTATGTAATTTTCTGGATTCTCATTGTTATAGTTTAGAGCAGAAATTCCATGTACACATGGAATTCCTGTTAACTGCCATCTTTTACAAGTGCAGAACATGCTCTTTGGCTCAACTACAAACTGACCCTCCGGACCAACCACTTGATATTTATCTCCCCCATTCCATTCAGTTGAATACAAAAAAACTACCCTTTTTAGCTTTTTCCAATTTCTTCAGTATCTTAGGGCAGTACACAGTCTTACACTTCTTCATTGCATCTCGCTTAACATGAATTCTTTTCATCAACTTAGTTCTAATCATTTCATTCATGGTAACAATTCCCTTATACCTAGCATCTAGTATGTAACTATTAAAGCACTCACATAGGTTATTTAGGAGCATATCACAGTTGGTACTAAGTTGAAAATGTGACCTTGTCCAACAACGAGGATTAATCCTATTCAGATACTCATGTGCACTTTGATTCAGTTTAGCAACTTTGTCCATATATTTAGAAAAAGCACTCACATAGCTCGCCCTAGCTGCATACCACAATAAGTCCTTGAGCTCTTTCCCATGAAACCTCTTTCTGAAGTTGGTGAGAATATGTCGGACACAAAATCTGTGCTCAGAGTTGGGGAACAACAACTCCACAACTAGTATCAGTCCCTAATTTTGAACAAAAAAATTATAATCAGTTACAAAAGAAATTTATATGCATAAAAATTGAATAAATGTAAAATTCATACCTTTTGTCTATCACTCATAAATGTCCAGTGATAGGAGTTGATGATTTCCAAGTCAGCTGCTAGCAATTCTAGAAACCAAGTCCAGTTATCTTTGTTTTCCCTTAAAACAACAGCCCATGCGATTGGGTAGATGCAATCATTTGCATCAATCCCAACTGCAGTCAATAATTGTCCTCTAAAAACACCTTTGAGGAAGCATCCGTCAAGAGAAATTAAAGGCCTACAACCTTCCTTAAACCCATTCTTCAAAGCAGCCAAGCATACATACATTCCAATAAAAACACCTTCTTCCAACTGAAACTGGATTGTTGAACCAGGATTTGAGTCAAGCAACTCCAATCTATAATCATGCAGCCTAGAAATCTACTCTCTCTCATCTCCGTCAATCATTTTTAGAGCAATGGATTTTGCCCTATATGCTTTGCACCTACTAATATCCACTTCTTGGTGTGTTTTTACAGCATGAATTATACCTTTCGAAGACTATGTTGGATCAGCCCTGAAGGTCTCCATATATGACTGAGCCACCCACAGTGCACTAACATGCCTGTTTGAGTGCTCCTTGCCGCACTTATGTTCTAACACACCATATTTTATCTGCACAGTTTGCTTGTCATGCCTCATCAGAGAAGCCCATATATAAAAATGACATCCCTTTTTGCAGAATGCCTTGCATCTCTTCTTGTTATTGGGGTCAAACTTAACCTCAAACCTGTTTTGTATGTTGAAATTCCTTACAGCTTCTTTAAACTGCTTGAAATCCTTGAACTTCATCCCAATTTGAAATTTTGGGTCCCTCATGTGAGTTTCTTTATCAAACTCAGCATATGCAGGCCTAGATGAATTGCCTTCTTCATCATCTGATTCCCCACAACTATGTAATACATCAGACGGGGCATACACAGACGATGCCTCTGACTGGTCATCCTCATTTTGCATTATCTCATTTTTAGCTCTATGCATATCCCTCTCTATACCCATGTCCACGAACTTCTCAAACATTTCATCATCCTCATCTTCCATAAACTCATAATCTGAGTCAACAAATGAACTACCACTATCACTTTGTTCTTCATTTTCAAGTTGCTTATCCACTACTTCTAAATCAGATGGCATCCTAGCTGAATTAACCCCTTCAACAATGTCAGCTTCTTCATCCAATATATCATTTAAAGCACCCTCATCTCTACAATAAACATGCATTATCCTCTTTTCATCCACAAACAAACTCATCTCTACGATATCATTATCATCATCTAACTTCTTTAAACCATATCTACTGACCTTTTTTGGATGCATCCAAC
>CATIWK010304673.1:0-20922 GCA_949634005.1 Mallotus japonicus | reverse complement strand
ATTATGATTTTATTCTAATAATATATTTTTTAAAATATTTTTTACAATACGAATTTATATATTATATATCTAAAATCAAATTACTAAACATTAAAATTACGAGCTGGCTCACGAGCTTCTATTCGAGCTTGTTCGCGAGCTTCACGAGCCGAGCTTTGTATAGTTTGAGCTCGGCTCGTTTATTAAACGGGCTTCTATATACGAGCTCGAACGAGCTTTTATCGAGCCGAAAACCGAGCTGCTCGCGAGCGGCTCTGCTCGTTTACACCCCTACAGATAATGTCTCGAGTGCAGAGTTTAGTTTTTTCCTCCTAAATTCCAGGTAGACAATGGCCTATGAGATAATATTATTAAAAATATTTATGTGAAATAAAATTAATTGCTTCAACACAAATAGCTAATCCTGCAATATCAACACTGTCCAAGGGATACATGGAAAAAAAAAAAGTTTCAACTCATTTAATAATAATAACTATTGCCAGAAAGAAACCAAGCTGCTCCAAAAAATAAAAAAGGGAAAAAAATTATACCACTTGTAATTTGACTTCTTATTATATGTAAATAGCCCTTGAAAAAACACTAGATATTCCACTAGTTCAATTTGTATTAGTTAATACATGCTAGAAAACCATATACAGTGGCGGAAAAAGGGGAGAGAGAGCATAGAGAGTGAGGGTAAAAGGTCTGTATCTTGAAACAAATGTTGATCCCTTCTTCCAAATTGTTACATAAAAGCACTTTCCCCATATATGTCATATGTAACCAAAAGAAACATTAAGGTACGGATGAGGAAAAGAAATACCTCTCCACCTCTTCGACGCTTCATTGCAGAGGCATGTTCTGTACCATATCTCTCTAATTCAACAATGGGCCTCCTTTTCACAACTTGATCTCTTTCTGGCATCCTTCTGCTTGCCCTGTAGTCTTCTAAGTAGTCGTCACTAAATTTGGGCTTTTTCATTTTATTTTTCTTCTTCTTGGCTTTCTGTTGTTCTTCTTCCTCCCTCTCTCTTCTGACATCTTCTTCATATCTTCTAAGTTCAGCTAGTCCTCCACATTCTACAATCCCCATGTTTTCTTCTTCATAAATCCTCCTTGATTTTTCTTCTCTCAGTCTCTGTGTATTTATCCTCTTCTCTTGATCATCCCACAATCTTCTATCCTCTCTTGATTTTTTATTGGCCAATTCTCCAGAAAATTGCAAATTTACAGGTTTCATTTGCTTATCCACACCTGGCAATTCAGCAATTTTTTTAGTTTTCCGGTATTCAAACCCAGTGCTTCCATCCTGGCTGACCTGGTCAAGATCAATGACCTCCTTGGGCTGTTTGATGACTACTTTCTTGTGAGGTTTCCCCTTATCCTTTACAGCAGGTGGACGTATTACTACAGAGGGCTTATTAGATCCAACATGGTCTCTGTCTCTTTTTGCTGGTGGACGAATAACAATTGATGGCTTATAATATTCATTTTGGTCTGTGTCAGTATCTATTAGAGGGCACATCACAACAGAGTGCTTGTGCGAATCAACATGTACATTTTCGGGTTTTTCCTTGTTGGATATTTTTATCTTACTAATCTTACCAATAGTCTTACTCCCAGTTTTCATATCAGAACTGTCAGGCTGGACATCAGAAGTCATAAGGCTTTCAGAACCTCGCACAGCTCCATCAACAGGTTTATCAGAAATTTTCTCACTGGTGCTGCACATGAACTTTACTGGCAGAACTTTTGCCTTCAAACTATATTTCTCACCTTCTGGAGCTTCTACTATGGCTGTAGTTTTTGACGTGGACTTCTTGCTCTGCAACTTCTGCCGGGACTTAATTGAGGGATCTAGAAATTTTGATTTTCCAGAAAACTTTTCCAAATCTGCAGTTTCAACCTGTGCTTCGCGCTCTTCTCCATACTTAGGGCAGTATTTGTTGGTTCTCATGTGTCCAAGCTGGTTAATCGAAGACAGTTATTTTCACTAGTGAAATTCTTTGGAAACATCAATAAATCTATTGCTAGTGTGCTAATGACGCACCTGACCACATGCTCCACAGACAAAATTCTCTCTTGAAGATTTCTTTTCCTTAAAAGAAGCCTGGTTTTCAACATAAAAGTACATTGAAGTTGTCTACAATAAAAAATAAAGAACTTAATGTAAAAGCTATTGTAAGCATTCTGACAGGATATCACAGTCCAAAACAACCACTCTACAATAGCTAGAGACAATAAGGTATAGTACAGAATAAATGTAGGCAGAAACAAATTGTGAGCGTAAAACACTTTTAACCAAAAAGTTCAAAAAGACTATGTGTGTGTGTGTGTGAGAGAGCAGTAGAAGAAAGGATGGTGATGGCTGAGATTTGAGAGAAAAAGTGTAAAAATTGATCTATGGCATCTTTAATCTCAATGATTAGACTTGAATAATGTCCTATGAGATGCGAGAAGCAGAAAAAGAATATCAGTCATAGGATTAAAGCAGAATGGATGAAAAAGGGGTCCCACCTAATCACAAAATACCAACTAAGTTGGAGGGGAAGTTCTATAGGACAATGATTTGACCAGCTATGATATATGCAGCAAATGCCAGGCAGTGAAGAAGCAATGCATACACGAATGTCAGGAAAGATATGCAGTACATAAGGCTGGACAAGAAAAAAACTAAATACAATTATGGAAAGGTGAATGTCTAACCTACTGCGGAAAAGCATTAAGAAGAAAGAATAAATAGTTAGGTCACTTGCCATTAGTTCTTCACCCAATACTATTACTTTTGCCTTTGGACCTGGAGTACCAGTCTTTTTCATGGCTTTCAGCTTCTCAGACATCTTTCCTTTAACAAATAAAGCTTCAACCTACAATCACATAGCGAAATCACAAGTGCCCATGAATCCACTTTAAGATGCAGCCAGAACCTTTTTAAATGATGCACAAGAATAATGAAAAGTAAAAATGAACTAAAAAGAAAGTTTTACGTCATTAAAAGTATAAGTAGTCTAGCACATGTTTTACCTCCTTTGAGTCTCTAATGATTCTCTCTTTTGGAGTATAGGACCCATTTGGATGAACATTGTTCTTTTGCTTAATGTGTTCCACATTGTCAACAAATTTTGATTTAGAGCCAGTTAGCAAGCCAGCCTCGACACCAGCAGTTTTAGTTTTCTTCTTCTTCTTCTGCTCAGCCTTTTCATCTGCAGAATAGTTACAATAAGCACTGAGTCAAATAAATATCTTCATCATATCCATCTCTTCAGATGCAGAGGCTAGCTACATGTAGAGTAAACATCACTATTTGTCATAACCGAAATTTAAAGAGCTGAAATGTAATTGAATTACCAAGTGGCTAAATTTTAAGGCAAAATTAGCAAATCAATTCAATTGCTCTGCTTAGTGAAGAGAAGTGTAATGAATTGGCTAAAATGATTTGATTGAAATGATGGTAGTGGTGGTAATCATAGCTATTTCAAATCTTCAATTTATCATAAAGGAGCCGTGTTGGGCATGAACACTTGGAATGTGGTACTATGAATCTTCAAATTAGTGGAAAAGAACAGCATAAATATTGGATATAGGTGTCTAAATGATGAAAAAAAAAAAGTGTTCTCAAATTGGATCCTTGTAACTAAAAATGGTGAACAACATCAATTAATGAGAAAAATATAAGTAGAAATATTAAGTAAGAATCATCTTAAAATCCTTATATTGTACTTCAAATTACATTTATGCAGACTAAATATTAAAGAAGATATAGAAAATTCTAAGTAAAAGAAATGAAGATGACAATGTAGATAATAGTATAATTAAAAAATCTTATGACCAAAAAAATTAAAAAGCGGTAGCATCACTCTTCCTATTTATAAAATGTGATTAATATAAGAATTAGGAAACATATAGCGAAGATGATGTAAGGTAACACCATTTAGAAGTCCTTTTTATTCCACATTACAATATTTATTTCCCTTATTGTACTATAAATGTCCCTGCACCATCCACAGAATCGTATACATGATACAGGAGATGAAAACTCTAACTCAATTTCTCAATCAGACACCAACACAATTGTATCTCATTTGTAAAAGCCCATAAATCTTGCAAACAATCATTTATGAGAAGTAACCATATGAAATAGTCAGGAAACAAATAATACATACCATCCATGAGCAACCTGCATAATTCTGCTGCCTCAGCTGCTTCATCTTCAATTTTTTCTTCTACCTGAGCTTGTGATGGGTGTCTTCTCATTTTTATCCCCTTGACACCATCCGCCTTGTCATACATTGACCCATAATTACTCTCATCCCCTTCACATTCTTCTGCATCAAGCAAGTTTTCCAAGTCTCCAGCAAAGGAATCTAGGTCACTATTTGCTTCAGTGTCACTCTCAATTTCATCTCCACCAACTGCTGAAAGAGACTGAACTTGACGATCCCAAATTTCTTGACACTTTTCTCTTGTCCGCTGTTGTAACTGAAGAAAGGACATTCGTTGGCCACGTGCATACTTGCTTATAGTTGTTGGGTCAACCTTCACTCCTGATGCTGCTTGTTCACTCGAAAGCTTGCGTATCATGGCAATACGATGCCATCTAGTCAGTTTTGTAATCTGTTCCTCAGGAACATTAAACTTGAGAAGAACCTGGAATTGAGAGGACAATTGAATGAATTATTTTGGCCTTTATTATACCTCATCCTCTATCTTCCATGGATGCTGGAATTAAACAAAATTTATATTATTATTTACAAATGAGTGTTTTGGGGTTTAGATTGAAAAGAATACAGTTTTACTGATGTGAAGGCACAAGGAAGATTATTGATTTGTTGGATAAATTACTTTCACAAATCAAGAACCAGTGGCAGGATGAAAAAAAAAAAAAAAAAGGACAGCCACTTAATATTTTAACTTTGTTTGGCAGGTTAGCATGAGGAAGTTGCAGCACTTCAATGGTTGGGTTCAGTAACCAAAGACCTTCCATGATACATTGCTACATGTAGCACAGAAAAGGGAACACTGATACATGAAAACATACATAGCAAAACAGCATTTCTAAAAAATATTTAAAAAAGGAAATGTGAGGCACACATGTAAAAATATAAAATACAGGGGTATACACAAATATCAATTTCTTACACATTTAAAATTTCGATTGATTTAAATAAAGGTTACCATCAATCAATATTTAACTATCAAATCATTAGAAAAATAGCAAGGTTTTGGAGTCTCGAGAAGAATGGAACAGAACAGATGCATGAAGTAAACAGGGGTGTTTTCAACTTAGGTATTTCAAGAGTTAATTTTGTTTTTGTAGAAATTGGACTGGTTATACACTTTCTCTGATTTTTCTTAAAAAAAAAATTAGAAAATGTGTTTTGGAACTACAAATTACATTTCCAATTTTAACAAATTACAGAAACAATGTTTCAAAGGCATACTCTCAAGTTCCCATTTCCACACTTTTTCAGAATCATTGAAATGTTATATCAGTGAAGTTTCTCTGCATCATCATAGTTACAAGTAATCAATTTTCATGCTTAGATCTCAGTTGCTGAATGAACATATGTAACAGTGATATGTTAAGTACCACGCCTTGTGTGAGGAACTGCTGCACACTTTGCAGATTTTTACTATTCTGAAATCGCACGTAGAGAATGTACCACAGTTACTTTTCATTTGGCTAACTTAACAAATTCCAAGAGAGCCGACTAATTTATTTGAGAAAGTTCACCTCAAGCTTATTCAAGTCAACGATATAAAGAAGTCTAATGGAAACTAATTTAAAAGCTTGTTAAGAGAAAACCGATCATACCTCTCGTGCTGCCTCCATGCTTAATCTCCGAAGGTCAGCATCTGTCCCAGTAACAGTTAAAACTCCTCGAGCAGCTGCTTTTTTCTTTGCAACTGCATTGGACATTGGTGCCTTTGGAGCAGCACGAACATAACTAAATCCTAGGCCTCGACCAGAAGGATCGCCAACTCCTGTAATTTCGAGACGCTCAATATTTTCTCTATCCTGAAAGGACAAAAATCAAAGATCAGGAGGAAGAATAAAACAGAAAATAATATAGCTCCCCTAAATAACTATCATTGCATTACAGAATATCAGAGTAGTTTTTAACATATAAAATATCAATCAAGGTGGAATGAACTACTCTCATAATGTAAATAACACCGGATGAGCAAGTACAAGATACTATCATTACCACCTGGACACTTGGACATCCAACTGCAACAGCAAGAGATGAATGCTGTTTTCTATAGAATAATCAAATATAAAATGACCAGCAGCCCCACCACTACAACAATCATATATCTCCGGGTGATATCATCAGAAACCAGCAAATTCTTGAACACAACTGTACATACACATAGCTGATAAGTGTGCCAACTGCCAACCTTCACAACACACTTTCTAGCATGGTCAAATGTCGTATAAAATAAATAAACAAAAACTCTCACCTGGTTTGTACAAGCTACAAAATTGCTGCTAAGGCTCCATGGAGTTATCTGCAATTCTCGCTCTATGTGTGATGCAGCAGCTAGAGATATTGCTTCGTCAGGGAGCTGGCTCATTGCAGTTGAAACAGTAGCTGAGAGTGTTAGCCTTGTAATTCCCAAGTGTTTGAGACGATAGAGACCAGCTTGCATACTTTCATAGGCACACACCTGACCCAGAAAGAATATGATAAAACACATACAAGTAAAGGACAAAACCTTGCAGATGCAATGGAGTAACACTTTCTGTAGTTAATTTAAACATTCAAGCAATCTGTCTCCATCTTTTACATTGGAAGCAGGTCTTCTCTAAAGAACTTGTTTAATATTTGTAGACAGGGAAAGGAATGTGCCACACCAATTAAATGCATAACCACGGTTTTTCTTTTAATCATTCATTCAAAAAAACCAAATTTAGAAACCAAAATCCATTAGATCCCAGAAATAAGAGATAAAAGGAAATGTGCTTTGAAATCTTTTATGCAATTAGTTTCTGCATCACCTGCATTGCATGTGAATGTAAATAATTTGATTCATTATAACTATTACATGCCTAATCCTAAGAAGACCAAAACAAACCCCAAAAACCTCAAAATCACCATCCAAAAAGAACAGCCTAAGGACAAGTACATATCTATATGATGGGCATAGCATAAAAGGGAAGGAAAAAAAAATTTTTCTTTGGGCTTTTCAATTGCTGCATGTAGCTAGAAGACACTTCTTTTTCCTTTGCTTAGCCCCTCTGCCTTTACCTTGCAATTGACTACTTTTGCTTCTACAAGCTTCATTATGATTCCCAGCAATCCAACAGCTTCAGATATTGTGCTTCTTTGACTATCATATATATTCATTTGGTCCAAAATTTGCAGTATTTATGTTTGTCACTTTGGAATATATTTTATATACAGTCCATAGATATATATATATACACACACACACACACACACTACGACTGGTTTTTACGGTATCAATACATAATACATCAATACTCATCAATACAGTGAGACCTCAATTTTTTCATGAAATATAAATGGGACGAAACTCTATATAGGATAGAAATTTCTGCAATGGTAGCACATATAAAAAAGATAATAGTCCACCATAGCCAAGTGGTCTCCTATGAAGCTTAATTCTTCCCCAAAAAAAGGGTCAATCTTACTAGCAAATTACATGGAGACTTGCCCATGATGCTCTACCTTGTGAATTAACTTATGATTTAGCTTATGTATTTTCCCTCAATTCTTCCAATTAATACATCATATCCCATTATAAATTGGAAAATGGAGAAGAAGGCTTGGGTATGTTAGATGACAAAATAATCATATTACTCCATAAATTTCATATTTTTTGGTTACAAGAAATTCAAGATGCATGAAAAATAAATTAATTTTCAAATTCAAATTATAGTCCTAACTGAAATGAAAAATTAAAATTATTTATATCAATGTATTGGCTCAACTGGCAAGGTTGCTCTTTTGGAGACCTCAAGCTCAGGATTCAAGGCATCAAAACAGCTTCTTTGCAAAAAAGCAGGGGGATCATAATGTATTATTATAGCTAGGTCATATTTCCATCAATCATGACACTTCCATGGCACAATCTATGCTTACAGCCTACCACCTGGTGCTGGTAGCATAATTGAAGTTCAAAGACAATGCTGAACATAGGAAACATAGAATAACTAACCTAGATTAAGAGCCAGTTTTCCTGTGATATCATTTTCCTATCCTACTCGACCAATTTTAAGCATATGAGAATTCAGCAGATAGCACTTTCTGGTCAATTGAAAAATTGTTCATATGCACTCTACTGAGAAAGCTAAACATCAGTATTCTGAATTAAGTGATCAAAATGTTATGAATATCATTCTGTTGAAAACTATGGAAAAGTCCCCATCAATCCACAATATCAAACCAAACTAATAACAATTTGCTAATCAAGAAAGGAATAAAGAAGTTCAATATGACTAGAATCAAATGAAAAAGCTGGGTGAGGGAGAGTTGAGAACAGGAAGAAAAGTGAAAATAAAATGCAGTACTTACATTCTCTGGTAGCACCAACCTTTTCAAGTCCTCTTCAGATGGAATGACGAAATCACGCTTCTTGGACCAAAATAGATGTCCATTTGCATCCTTCTGTATGTTCCATTCCCATATATCACAATCAATCAAGTGTAAAATACAATATTGTAGCACAAAGAAAAAACCAAAGCACAATTAACTATAACGAGTTGTAGAGAAAGATACCCGCAAGACAGCACATTCCTTCAGCTTCTTCCGCAAGATCGTTTCTGAAATGTTTGGAAACTGAGCTGACAATTCATCTGCACGGATCCAAGGAATGGTACCACGCTTTTCAGAAGCTCGAAACTCACGGTATACATACACCAGTAACCTGTTTATGATATATGCCTGAAGGTTCTTAGATGCAGGAGATAATACCTCCATAAGGGGTGCCTGCAAGGAATATTCAAATAAGCTGATTATAAGTGGACAAACCAGGAACTTATCAATTAATATTAACCCAGGTCAAACTATAAATGTAAATAATCAGAAAAGCACAAGATGAGGACAGCTAGGGAATGTTGAAATACTATGTTGAATGAAAAGCATTCTTCCTAGCTATAGACCAAAGGTGTCAACACACCATTTTATTATAGGTTTCCAGGACACAATCAATTAAATTTGGTCAAAGATAATGAATTAATTTCCTCTCCAGAAACATTATTTATGTGCATAATGGAGTCCATTAAGGCTGACAATCTTTAACAAGAGTATTAAAAACATGGGCTTAAAGCTTTGCTCAGAGCCTTAGAATCGACCATCTCTGCCCAAGGTCTTCAGTTTCTCGTTCTATTGCTCTCGTTTGCATTCAATTTCTTCCAGTTCACAACATCACTTCCTCATCCACACAAATAAAACTGGTATGCTATTGGTTCCTTCACAATCATGATATAAATCTAAGCCTAACAAAAGCAGAAATATTTCCAGATCAACCAGGCCATTCAGCATAAATTAACTTTCAACTGGCAATCTCCAAAATTCCCACAAAGCAGCTAAAATGTTATGAATTGGAAAGCAACTAAAACATTAGTACTTAACAAGCACCTAGAACTGAATAACATTGTGAATTTATGTTGTTTGAAAAATCCAATAACAAAAAATGAAAGAGGTAATATAAGCAGTGCTGATAAAGAGGAAGATGATGTGGATAGTCATCCTCTTTATCCACATTGTTAGTGTTTGATAAAAAGCCATAAGAATAGTAATTTTAAAACTTGAGAGTTTTTTTCTGTTAGATCAACATGTAAAGTGAACTTTAAGAAAATAAATCAAGCACAAAGAAGTGAAAATAATAATATTAGCAATGACACCTAAAAAATTCAGAACAGATATGTTGTTAAACACAAACTTGTTCTCTCTTATCTTTAGTTAGAAGCTCAAATATTAGCCAGCTAAAAGTAGAAAAAAACATAAGTAAATTTTAAGAAAATAAAATTAAGCACAAAGAAGTGAATAAAAATATTAGCAATGACACCTAAGAATTTCAGAACAGATAAATGCTGTCAAACACAAACTTGTTCTCTCATATCTTTAGTTAGAAGTTCATTCTTTAGTCTACTTAAAGTAAAAAGACGGAAGCATGTGGTAGATTTAACTATTAATGCATATATGAAGACCAAGCAATTAAAGCTTCCAGACAAGAAACCCAAGAATAGACTGACAGGTCAAAAAAAAAAAATCAAAAAGAACAACATCGGCGACAAGAAATCATAAAAAGTTTTCTGTATTCTCTTGTCAAAAAACAAGTCTAATTGAAGTTAACTTTCTACAGTTGCATACAAAAATGGAGGGGAGAAAAAAGAAAAGAAAACTACCTGTTGCCCAACAACAGCAATCCGGTCAATGCGTCTAACTGAAAGCTTTCCCCTTGCAGAGCGAACTAGTAGATAATCAGTGGATGCAACCTTATGAGAAAAAATGGGTGCTTTGTACATATTTGTTTCAAGTGATGATTGGCTTAAACCAGCTTTTATATCTCCAAGAAAAGGAGACTTATCAGTAGGCTCTAGTACCACAACATTTCCCAAGCTGCTGTTATCATTGCGCAACAAGATGCCAGTTTGGTCACTGGGACTTGACTTCTGATAGTAAGTGCATAGTTTTGCACCCATGCCAATATTGCTCAACAATAAAGGCCTTTCCTCACAATACCTACAGAAAAGGAAAAATAAGAACTTTGTGAAATTTCAATTCCATATACTCATAAGAACGAAATCCTAAATCATGAATATGTAGGAGATATTAAATATGGAAAAGAATCTCATGTAAAATAAATTCAATGAAGTAAAACTGCACATAAGTGGAGAAGAATGAGCCTCGGAAAAAGTAAATTGGTATTAGACAAAAGGTTCCAACCCACCTATATTTCCGTGTTGTTAGTTGAGCCCGACATTCCCAGGCCGATGGAATTCAGCAGAACCAAAACGAGAATCAATTATCAATGATTCAGTGTATGATATGGTTTTACAAATTTTATTTAATAATGAAGCAATTAAATCTATAACCCAAGCACAATATGGGGACAGTTTCTCACAACCCATACTTGGTAAAATCACATTTTAACTTGCTTTAGTTCTATACCATATGAAAGAACATACATATGATGGAACATTTCTCCCAAGAACAGGACAGTGAATAAAACAAATTGAAAATATCTTTTTTATTAGAAAAGTATGCTAAAATATTGAAAACAGTTACTTGAGTTATTAAAACAAAGATTATGAAGTTAACGATTAGCTCTCTCTAGGCAGATGTCTTATAAATCTTATAAAGCATATTTAAGGCATGTATTGAACAGAATGCAAACCAATAATACAGAGCATTCCAATCAGTATTAAGATTCTGCAGCCAACAAGTTTCAGCAACTATGATGGGGAATTAACAAAATCATATTGAAGATCCAACCTAATTAGTAAAAAATAAGTGTTCCTCACGCTACATGCTACTCTAGAATATTACCAGAAGAATGAATCATAGAGCATAGATAGGAGTGATCAATGAAAATACTGCAGAAGGATCAATTTGGAAACAATGTTAAAACAGACTTCAGAAATAACTATCTTTTTTTTTTCTTTTATTGATAAGAAAACGAGTAGTCTTCAAAATGGCAAAAAAAAATGTTAAAAAAGACAACTAGATACATATGAAAATAAAAGAAGAATGGAGTCTCCGGGACAAAAATAAATAAAAGAAAGCACATGGTGCTAGAAACACCAGAATCTTAACTTATGGTACACTTGAATACTCCAATTAGCCACTTCCTTGGCTATACTTAAGATATGTGACACATGTCAAATCACATAAAATGTTTAGAAGAAACTCCCAGTACCAATTTCTAAGCAACAAAGAATCGAACTCTATCCTATTATAGTTCAAAGTCATTGAGGTGATGTAATTCATTCATATCCTATGTAAGCATATTTATGTGTTCTATAGGAGCATTCCATGTTCTGGACTTTGTATTATCCTTTTCTCATTGAAATTTATTTTCCTACAAGAAAATGTATATTTTTTACTATTACATCTTTTACTAAAAACGGTAGATATAAGGAATAGCTCTTTGAATAGGGAATCTAAATGATAATTTGTGACAATACAATAACCCTCACTGTATTGGAGTGTCAAGTAATGCAATTTGTGCAAAACTCAATGTTCATAACATGCTTTCAAAAAGCAAAGCTAGAAAAGAAAAATAGACAAATTTTAAGAAAGCAATGGCTAAATAAGCTTATCTCCTATCCTCTATCCCCATGTTTTGTTTCTGAATATAAAACAAGGACAAGATTTTCAGACAACTTACTCCATCAGAAAGACATGACCATCTTTAACAGAAAGGTCTGATTTCTTCTTGAATGCCCCAGGAGGACGCAAAGACTTGTTCTCACACGGAATTCTTTGTGCCCTTGGTAACAAATGAACTTTCATGCGAACAATATGAAGCAATGAGTTTGGCTGAACATTTTGCTCAGCAAGAGACGTATGATCTTCAAGTTCCTTCCCCAAATAAAAAATCTTCACCATTTCTGAAGGCTTGAAATCTAACAGGGAAAAGAATAAGTAAGCAATTTATCCTTCTTCAGCACTTTAGCTATGGGCAACCATAGACTAGGAATAGAATAAGTAGTAACAGTGAGAGCAAGAACAATACGCATATATATGATGAATTGCACCCATAAAGGAAGCAATGAATATGAAATGAACAAATCAAGTAATTAAATGAATCTTTTGTTTGAAAAAAAAAATTACGACAAAGATTTCATTAGTAAAGAACGGAAAGATAAATAACTCACTGAGAAAACTAAAGGAAAAGAGAAGGGGAAAAAAAGTTGAAGAAGAAAAACACAAGATATACAAAACTAATGAAGTTGGGTTTTAGGAACACCAAGAAAATAAGCTAATGAAGTAGAACAAGGTGTCTGATCATCCGCACATGGTATAGATAAGAACTAGGTTAACGACAGTAGCAACAGCCAAAATAAAGAAAAAGATTTATCAAATTGCACACAGAGAGATTACAACCTAGCTTTTTTGAAGCCTTCGCTTTAACAAAAGAGATGGTCTCATCAGCATCCACATGTAATTTACTTCCTTTACCTCCCAAGCTCATTATAATAATTTTCATTGGTCCCAGAGTGGCCAGTTTCTTTTGTTCTCTGACAACCACCTTGCTGTCATGGGGATACCATACAGCTTTTGGTCGATGAAAATTAGCCAAATCTTTACTGCAAAAAAGTGCATCATATCCATTGGAAAATTTAGAAAAAAAAAATAGAATATAAAAATCATAGGTAAAACCAATATTAGCAACACAAAAATGAATCATATGCAAGCTCAAGAAAAATACATAACATGCGAAAAGCTTAAACTTGAAGTGCTGAGGGAGACAAGATGGATGTGAGACTTGATAAGCAATGATTATTTGTGTAAACAATATGATAATTGAATTTCTGAATTTGGAAACACAAGAAAAAAAAAACTGCAGCATTGATCGCTAGTTTTATGCAGCCACTACTTTTGTATTGTCAATATTCACACCACATTCCCTGAAGGTAATCTGGATCCAAGCTAAATGCAATATCGTGAGCTGTACCAGAGACCAATAGACTTCCAAGTGATTTTCATTCCCAATTTCAAAAGCTTGAGAAGGAGACCTCATTCTTTAACTTACACCAATGAAGTCGCTGAAGGTGTCATGTCAATATAAAAGGCAGTTCCATAAATTGATCTTTAATTCGACAGGCTTATAATAAGATCTCTTTAATAAAAGAATTTGTGGAGGAGACTAAGATATCCTCCCAAACTAAATAGCAGATGAAAAAGAAAAATCAACACATTAAACAAATAGTTCCCTATAATCATGAACAGTAATACCCAAATACAGCTTGAGCCAAGTCTGCCAAGGACTGGATTTCTTATACTAAATTTTATATCCTTCACTTATTATAGATGGGCCTTTTTTCTCTTTGCTGCCAAATCTAATAAGTTTAGCAAGATAAAATCTCAGTGTAGAACTTCATTATATAATTCTTAATTTTTCTACAATCAATCCAAGATCAATTGGAATCATTGCACCCTTCATGGAGTCTAACTAGGATCTTCCAGTTTATGTCATATCTTGCATAGTTAAATTTTAACAGTAATCAGCTATTGATCTGCTTATAGAACATAAAAGTAACTAAACAAAGCGAAATTATCCAAATTTTATTTTACTGTGACATTATAAGAATATTATATACATGTGAAACAATATTAGAGGCCACTGCCATAAATTAAAGCACTAGATCGTACTTGCTCAACTTCAATTTCATCGTCTGCAACTTAATTGCAGGTGCTGCATGATGAACTCTGGTACCATAAGCACTTCGTTTGCTAGAATTTGATTGCACCTGCTGAGAAATTTTCCAGTTTGTATAGAAATTGTCATTGGCAATATTGAATTGCCAACCAGACTCATATCCACAACCAGATATCTCAGGTGAAACCCTGGGCTTTGAGGATTGGGTCATAATCATTGCCCCTGCATGAAGCTGAAGATGTTCACTGCCCTTGTTATCCAGAATTTCAAAGAGCATCTGCTCATCCTGAAGATCAAGAATTAGCTTAGGCTTCATGTGAGTTTTATTGGATTCCCATATTATATTATCTAACCAAGTTCCTTCCATCATGTCTCTATTTTGCAATGTAAGCCTTCTGAAACGCCTGAGAGCATCATTTTGGAACACCTTCATGGCATTATTCACTATTCTATCATCAACATGATAGTACTTCTCTGCTTCTAAATGAGATTCTAACCTCAAAAGCTGTGGATGGCATCTGGATTCCAATAATGGAATGTCTGAGGGTACTGAAGAATCACCAAAGCCAAATGACTCCACAATTATAGGAGAGCTCTGCAGGAAATAGTTATGACCTTTCCCATCTGGAAGCACAGGGAACTCTAAATGAAGATTTTGTAGCTGACTACCTTGTTCTGTATCGTTTAAAAATGAATCTGCCAAGTCAGGTCCAGACGATTCGCAACTTTCTACTGAATTGTTACTAACAGAAGGAGAATTATCCCAGAAAATTCCATCTTCCCAATCTTGCTGATCAAGAGAGTAGAACGATGGTGATTGGCTTACTGTGGCAAGCTCTCCTGATAAATTCTTGTTCATTGGTTCTGCACTGACACAAGAACTCCTATGTTCCCCATTTTTAATGGATCCTTGCATAACAGAAAACTTCCCTGAATCCGAGCCTTCATCATTAGATGCTGAGATGTCATACTGATTTACATGTTGGTGCAACTGAAACACTTGACTAAAACCTTTTAAAAATGCCTCTTCATCATCTTCAACAATATCCGCAACTTTCATAGATATGTACTTCTCTGAAAATGACATAAAAACAAAATGTCAAAATGTGGTATACATTAGAAACATCAAGTGGAAGAAAGCGCCTCATCCAAGAAGATGTACCTTTCACAATGGGGTATTTCTGGTCTCTTTTTTCCCCTTTCTTCAAGGGCTCATGAATACCAAATATTTCAGAGAACCGTAAGATCACCAAACCATCTTCCACACACAAAACAGGTAGTGATGTGGAATTTTCACCCACCAGAGGTTCCTCCGGCGCATCTGTTTTCTCCTGATTAAATACATGATGGAAACACAAAATATTATCATAAGTCCGAACATGCAAATAACCACAGAATTCACTGTGCATCAACTTCTACACAAATTCTGTGGTGAAAGATCATTCGAGTGCCAAGCTTTCCCTCATTTATCATTTCAAGAAAGAAAGCATCAAATGCCTTAGACAAAAGAGCAAAATGTAAAGTAGGATCTATCAGTCAGCATTTCAGAAGAACTACTAAGCATTTAACCCCAAACAGGTCCCATTCAGACTTAGCCAACATGGATCTATCTCCAACATTCTTCCAGGTTTATGCCTAAGTTTTCATAAAGATCTAAGGCCACTGGATCCTTTATCTGAGTCATCTTAGGTCTATCCTCTCGTTTCTTATCCGCTATAACTTCAATATGAGCAACCTTCAAGATAGATGCGATGCACATGACCAAACTTCTGAAAAAGGAAAACCAGTTAAACTACATGTGATAGCATGAGTGGTTGCTTTTTTTTTTTTTTTTTTTTTTTCAATTTTCAGTAACTTTCATGGAGATGAAAAAATTCATTTCAGAATCAGCTATGCTGGAGAATTCAAGAACACTGACCTTCACAAAAATCCAATCAGACTATAGTCATGCATTATACAAACTGCTAAAAGGAATGAGACTGTTCAGGACGACACTAATGCAGAGATATTTAGAGGCTACATTGCACGGAAACGTGTGGAAGCCGGCGTTTCCCCGAATCGGATATGTTTCCGATATGGAAAAGGTGAAAAAAACGGCCCTCATATGTATCAGGGCCATTTCTGTAAATTTTAGAAAACAGGAAATGCATTTCCTTTGTTCACCGTTTTCATCGTGCAACGTAGTTTAGAGAAAATGAAAAGATGCATGACGAATACAACAGAGATTCAGAAGTAGAATCTCAAAATTAGCTGGAAAATAATTTCTGGAAGACAGAAAATGAATCTTCACATCCCCTTTTTTACATATGAAATTATTCCAGAATGTGCAAGATTATAGAGAATGATTGTAACTATACACCCCAATACTATTTAATCTCTAGAAGCGAGAGACAAATATTCTGGACCAGTCAGTATGCACTTGCATTTAACAATCGTAATTCAGCTTTGTAAGATTTGTAGGAAATGGAAGACTTGAAACTACAAAAGAATGATGGAGAGCGGGATTGAAAACTGACTTCCTCAAAATCTTCAACATTAGCGCCCAGATTTTCAGTATCTGGGGAGTCGAGCAGTATGTCACTATGTGCAGGTGATTCTGCTGGAATTACAACAATGTCCTGCCGACCTGAGAAAAAAGATTCTAAACTATGTCAGACATAAGAATGGAAAGCAAGGTAATAAAACGGTTAAAATGATAAGAAGCCACTGTATGGGTTAACATCCATGAAGTTTGGCAATTTGTCATTTTACAGGGCCCTCTTTTTGGGATCAATTTAGAGCTTGTGGTTTTCATATGGTTTTGACCACAATTTTAACGGAAGTTATTAAACTGATACTCGTATAGCATGAGTATGACGAGAAATTATAATTAACCTTTAGCATATTTCAAGTCTCAAACCTAATTTAAAAACATCTACCAAAAAAAATAAGAAAAATTGAAGTGTCAAAAAAAAATAGAAATAAAACCTAAATTTCAACATCAAATAGTATTTCCACAAGAATTTTAGGCAAGAAGACACTCAAAACCGTAAAATATGTATATTTTACAATGAGAAAACAATGACAACAAGCAACTACTTTTGA
This sequence comes from Mallotus japonicus, assembly GCA_949634005.1. Classification (NCBI taxonomy): domain Eukaryota; kingdom Viridiplantae; phylum Streptophyta; class Magnoliopsida; order Malpighiales; family Euphorbiaceae; genus Mallotus; species Mallotus japonicus. The sequence continues at coordinate 3,501 of CATIWK010304673.1, read as the reverse complement.
AAAGAAAAACACTGGGTGATGAACGATGCATAATAAAAAAAAGTTTAAAAGTATCACCCAACAGTGAATCAGATAAAGAAATACCTTGACCTTCTAGTCTTTTATCCACAACCATATGCCCCTTTTCAGCTTCGTCTTCTTCCTCATCATAATTCTCATCATCAAACACCAAAGTTTTAGGCCTCAATGTAGCCAGAGTAACTTCAGAAGAAAAATACTCCATTTTTGGCAACAAATAGTCCTCCTCACTAGCAGCTTGAATCTCTGGTCCCTCATACTGCTCGTCAAAATCTTCATAATCAACTGCATTCTCAGCCTTCTCATCATAATCTAGCATAAAAAATCCACATTGAACGCAAAATCAGAAAAATTGGCCAGAGATGGTGGATGCCCAAAACAAACTATATACTGATACAATGCTGCAGACACATTCAACCATGCCTTTCAGTAAAATACTATTAGCCCTTATCCACCCTAGAAGAGAAAACAAAAGAAACAAAAAAAAAAAAAAGAAAACCACATGACACAATGGGAAGAATCATAATAAAAACAAAGTAAAAATCTAATTAACCAATGTTAATAACTTAATGTCAAGAACCACTCAAGACCGAAGCAACAAATTAAACAAATCTATAAGAACTTTAAGTTGCAAGAAATGATGAAGGTAAAAAGTTCTCATCTTTCCAACAATGAAAAATAATACAATAAACAATTCCGCTCATCGGAATGCTTTCCAATTCAGGGTTTTTCAAATATACAAATAAATAGACAGAATCCAAATGTGGGTCATCCAAGACAGAACCTACCCAAATAATTTCCAACGTATGTAGACTAGTTCTTATATGTCAAACTATTGAAGCAAACCAGTCAATTTGTATTGAAATTTTCAATTTAGATTACTTATCTGTTAACATCAATCAAAAGAAAGATTAAGAAAATATAGAAATAAAATAATTAGCTAAAGAAACAAAGATACTAACAGAACATCAAAAACCGCATGAGATAGTTTTTCCTGGCAGACATCACCTTGTTCTGCGGCATCAGTTGATGTTTGTGGTGCTTTCACCGACAACTGAAAGATAAGCAACACATTACCAATAAATCCAAAAAGAAGAATTTAAACAAAACCACCATGCTAAGACACATGGAGGACATTGAGAACCACAAAGCTAAAACACATCTTAAAATTAATTACATATGTTATATTTGTGCAAAAACTTGTCTTGAACACTTATAAGCTATGAAAACCCCATAAATAACATTGAGAACCACAAAGCTAATACACAATAAAATGAATTACATACATTCATATCCACCAACGATGGACCCAGCTTGTCAGCCAGTGCAGCAAGATGCTCCTTTGCATCCTGAAACATGTATTTTAGCATCAAATGGAAAATCACAACCTGGAAAATTGTATTAGCATACTAAGATTCAAAAAGATGCTCACTCCACAAGCAACAAGCAAAAATAGAATGAAAAACCAGCCAGAGTACAGAAGCATAAAGGCAAACAAAGGCGGAAAATGAAGCCTAACAAGTTTTATCATAGTTTGAATCTATAAACAGCATACAATACCATATTAATTTATGTAAAGCAGGAAACTAAAACTTCATTGGAATTAAAGCATACAAATAGTATTTCCTAATGTTAACATTAATTGATTGATATTATAAATTTAACTTGGCAATCACTATATCGATAGTGCAACTTTTGACAAGGATCCAAGTATTATGCGGGAATAACAAATGAAAAAGGTGCCTCACTAATATAATAAAGGTATAACGTGTACAGTTGGCAACTTATGATATAATAAAGAACTGGTGATAAGATAGTTCTTTCTCCTTTTCCTTCCACCTATACCCCATAAATTTTCAACATAAATAGATTAAACTGTCTCTGGAAATCTCAATTTCAGCAAGAATGTCTATCCATGCACATAGAGAACATTATTCATTTTTACTCATGTAATATAAGGTGGGTAACAATATAAGAAAGAGGAAAAAGAGAATAATACTTACCTCATCAAGATAATCAACATCAAGGTCACCTGAATTGTCGACATTTCCAAACATAAATCCCAAAAACCTCTTACCACCGCCACCCTCATCATATTCCTCCTCATCATCTGATAAATCAGTCCAGCATAACATTAGAATGGAACCCAATATTAGAAAAAAATGGAAAGTTTTACGTGTTAAATTCTTTTCAATATGATAGAAATGCCAACCTCACAGTCTAGGAAGTACAACCCCCACTAAGCACACTGCCCAACACCAAACCCATTTAACTACCTCCCATCCCAAAACCTTCCTCTTTTTTTTTTTTTTTTTGAGGAAATCCTAAAACCAATTATGACTCCTCTCATTTTGGGGAAAAAGATTGTGAAGTGCTAAAATAACCAATCTAAACAGTTAACTATAAAAATAAAAATAACTCAAAAAACTACAAATATCAGTTTCATCAATCAATAATTTATCAACTTTTATATGCTGAAAGCAATAAATAATCAAACATGTGCATGAATTGAATTTCAATTGGATTCTTTAACAGCACAGCAGTTTACAATGAATAGGTTTGCAATTTAATTTAAGCTGGTAAGGTGCCAATCCTAAATTAAATAGTATACATATGATTGTAACTTTCTCCAAATGATAATTGAAAAATACCTAATAATTGAAATTGACCATCTACAAGTGACTGCATTATATGATAATTGATAACTATCTAAAGAAAAATCGAGGATGAAAGCGAGTTGAAAGGCGTCTGGATCATCTGGCGAGCTGAGCGATGAGAAGGAGCTGGTCACAGATACTCCTGCTTTGAGCGCCAAAGTTAGGGTTTCCGTTAACGGTGGGACGTGATCGTCACGTTTTCAGGCATACTTAAATAATAATAAGAGGCTAATTCTACCATTACTTTGTTTTAAACAAAGTAATGGCATTTATAACTAAAAAATAAAATATTAAAATAGATGTTAACCTACTATTGCAGGTTGTTATGTAATTGTTAGAAATACTAAAATAACTAAAGTAGCACTAAAATTTTATACATCATAATACTTTAAGAAAAATAAATATAAAATTACAAAAAATGAAATAAATAGTTAAATTTTTTGTTAAGTTGTTAGTGTGCTTTGTAAATTAAATATTTTCAATAAAATAGTAACAGATAAATAATTTTATTTTATTTATAATAAACTGTATATCAAAGGTAAAAAAAACACTTCAATATTTGTTAATTTTTTAAAATTTTATTTAGTGATAAAATTATTTAATATGCATTTTTTTATAAAGTAGATTCACTTTTTCATTAAGTAAGTATATTTTTTTGTAAATGAAATACATTTTTACATATAAAATGTGAGTTAAAGTAATAAATTTTTGTGAATTTGTTTATTTTTATTTGTAAAGTTTATTTTATTCTCACAACTAATGTAAATTTTTTAAATTTCATTTAAAACTCGATTATTTGTTATTTCTTCAAAAATATCATTTAATT
>CATIWK010304671.1:0-10452 GCA_949634005.1 Mallotus japonicus | reverse complement strand
AGAAATTTATCCATAATTATATCTATAATCAAAATCTCATAAAAGATAATCAACTGTCACAATATAAAAAAAATTATAAATTTAGTTTTTAGCATAATAACTAATGAGCAAATTAAAAAAAAATATACATTAAAATTGGTCAAATTAAGTATGTGCAATAAAAAAAATTAATTGATAGCATATATAATTGATGGATAACTAAATGCTATACTAAATTATTACTCTAATCAAATTGCTCGGTGCATAATAATTAACGAGCAAATTAAAGAAAAATATATAAAGCAAAAGAGGTGAGGTGTGGGTGGCTAATTCAGGAGACGAAATAAAAAGGAGAGGTAAGATATGAAATTTTGGAAAAATCAAGCTAAAAAGTAAAATTTAAAAATAGTGAAAAGAAAAAAATAAGAAAAAGTTTTATTATTTGAACTTTCTAAAAGAATTATAATAATAGACAATTGAGTTATTATTATGGATTAACTAAAGGTCTATAAAAAAATTTACATATTATATTGTTTTGAGAATATATATATATATTGAAAAAAATTAGTGGGGGCATATATATAATTGAAAAAACTTAGTGGAGGCAAAATTAAAAAAACTCATACTATATTGCATACTTTTTTATGGGTGCCCCCCCTAAATCCGCCCATGATAGTACTCTGACGAAGAGAAAATAAAATTCTCACAAAAAGAAAACAAAATAGGGACATAGTTAATGTAAAATGGAATTTTTAAAGAACAATCGTCCACTGCAATAGTATTATGAAAATGAAGGACATTGAATGAAGTTTTGGGTTCTACTTCTACTGTTAATGACCTCCTAATTAAAGTTGTCTGCTTATCCAACAAAATTGTACAAGAACAAGAAAAGACAAAGAAAAAAAAAAGAAAATTGTCCTGCTTTGATCATAAATGTTTCTTTAATCTGCACTAATTTCAGTAACAAATATAAAAAATCGCAAGGATGCTCTGCATTATGTATATTTATGTATTCAAACTCGTATTTACATTAACTTCTAAAAAAACTCATATTTACATTACCAACTGGATTTAAATGATAAAAAGTTTAAATTTTCTTAAATAAAATTTTGAATTCGAGTTTCATATATGAAAAATAGATATTAGGAGAGCTTTGTACCCTTTATAGGTCCACCTAACTCGAACTCCAAATTAATCGAAACTCTTATAGTTACCAAATACCGAAAATATCATATTATATATTACATTTACCTTATATTATATATACATCAACTATTGGAAGAAGGTAAATTTGATAAAACTGACACAAAAGGTGCGTTTGGTTTAGCTGATTAAGGTAGTTTTTACTTTAATCAGCTATAATTTAGGTATTTGATAAAACATCAAACTTAGCAGCTGATAGCTGATTTTATTCAATACAGTTGTTGATTTGATAAGCTCTATTTTGGAGTTTTTTCTCATCGGTTGATAGTTAATTTGTATTTATTTTTTATTTAAACTTTTTTACCCTTATTTAAAAATAACTAATAACAAATAATTTCATTTAAATTAAAATTAAAAATATATAATTAAATTTTTATTGTTCATAATTAAATAAATATTGTAAATTATAATTAATAATTAAATAATTATAATATTTATACTATAATTATTTTTAAAAATTATATAATAATATTTATATTTTAAAATTTATTTTTAAATAATTTATATTAATTACTTTAATAATAAATAAATTAAAGACAATAAATTATTGTTTATTATTATATATATTATTTAAATAACTTGCAAAACCAAAAAATTTTATAAGAAGTCTATGAAATTATATTTATAAATGAATAATACCATTAATAGTTATTTGACATATAAATAACAACAGCTAATAAAATTTTATCAAACACTTTATCTTTATCAGTTAACAGTTATCCGCTATCAACTATTAGCTGTTATAAACAATTAAACGAGATAGGCCCAAAATAATCTCAGCATATCTAGTGTTAATTAATGGATTTCAATTTATAAAATTTACCAATATTAAATAATCTCATATTAAACAGTAGTTTAACACCTTGCTTGATGGATAGCTATCTTTTGACAAACTTATAAGATTGAGAAACATTAAATGGTTGTTTATTTATGAAAATTTTTGTCTCTTTTTAAAATATAAAATTAATCTTTAGTAGTTAAATTTTTCAAAATTAAAAAATTAAAAATAAATTTTCAGATTTCTTTCACTTTATACCTAATTTTGAAAATTTTATTAGATAGTTTTCTAATTCTACTTAAAATGATATACTTCTAAAAATTTAAAAAAAAAATTCAATAGACACGTATTTAACTATACATTAAATTTCGTTACCAACAACAACCAAAATTTTTATTTTTATTTAAAAATTAGAAAAATAATAAAATTCAAAAAAAAAAAAAATTCTGTACCCAAATAAGAGCTGAAAAATCTTTTATATTATTAATTATTTGAAGCCTCTGAAAAGGCCGATTTTTTTTTTTTTTTTCATAAAGAAAGAGGCATAAATTAATAGCTAGTAATTTGACTTTTATATTATTCCGAGACGAAAGAGGTCTTTGATGGTGTATGCCGGCCAACCATATTATTACATGTTTACTAAACGTTAAACTATTAGCCGTCAGATCGTAACAGTCAAATCATCCCAGCTTTTTGATGATTGTGATGCGATGTGTCCCTTTTTCAGTGGAAGAGTAGCACATAAAAGGGGTCCCATTGGCTGTTAGATATTCCTATTCTACGGACATCTCCACATGATCAGTCTGCTTATGCCCACGTGCCTCTTCGCCATTTTTCAATTCTACACTACCCCCACATAAGATTTTAAACAGAGGTGAATTACTATTTGGTGGGGGTGTAAACAAGATGAGCCGCTCGGTATTTGACTCGATAAAAATTCGTATATTGAAGTTCATTTAATTAACGAGCTGAGTTCAAGTTACACAAAGCTCGGCTCACGAACAAATTCGAATAAAAGTTATTGAGTCAGCTCGTAATTTTAATATTTAGTAATTTAATTATATATATATATATATATAAATTCGTGCTGTAAAAAATATTTTAGAAAATAATTATTAGAATAAAATCCTAATTTTTATTAAATATATTGTAATTTATTTAATAAATAATTTATTTTTAAATTTTTAATGTGTAATTTCACTTTATAGTTTATATTTTTTAAAATTTTTTGAGACTCTTTTAAACTCGCGAATAGCTCATGAACATCAAGTGGGAAATCGATCGGCTCGCGCTTGGCTCGATTATAAATGAACCAAGCCCGAGCTAGCCAAAGCTCGGCTTAACTCAGCTCGGTTACAACCCTACTATTTGCTTTGTAATTTGCTATGTTATAGGGAAAATGTGCAAATAAACCCTTAATGTTTTACCCTAATATCACATAAACTCTTTATATTTTTCGAGGTGTAAATACACTTATTATTTTGAAAACGACATATTTAGCCCCTTCTTATAAACGGTGTTAATTTTTACTGTTAGTGGGGTCCTTAAAGAAAATTTGCCCCTTACGTTTATACTAAGGAGCAAATTTACCTTTAAAGAAAATTTATAAACATTTAAACACAATTTAAAAAAAAATTATTTAAACTCATCATTTTATGAAAATATTAAATTAAAATTTATTTTCCATACTCGTAGAATTTATTAATGCTAATATGATATTAAAAAATTTACATATAATTTTTTATGCGAATTTATTTTTTTTAAAGGTCTTTTAAAAAAAACAATTGTATAGGTTGATATCCTATTTAAAAATATTTAAACTAAATATTTGCACCTCAAAAAACATAAAAAAACTTATGTGAGATTAGGGTAAAATATTAAAGGTGTATTTGTACCTTTTCCCTATATTATAATACCTCGTCTCTAACATTTAAAATTTATATTATCTTCCATTTTATTTTATGAAATTATATTATTTATTCATTCCGTCAAGTTTTTCGTTGCAATTACCGTTAATTGACATGAAAATTATCAAGTAAATACTATATAGCCCCTTTACTTGAATATATTATACTATTTTCCCCTCTATTTGAATATATTAAATTGTTTGCCCCTAAAATTTACAAAATATATTTTTATTATTAAACGAATTGTTTAACAAAATTTATGTTAAATTAAATTATCATTAATTGACTATAAAAATGATAACTTTAATAAAAAATAATATAGTAAATTTTTTTTTTAATCTAATTAAAATTTTAATTGTATAACAATTAACTACTCCCAATTTTAAAATATCTTTATTTAAAGAGTAACTTAAAATATTTATATTATTAAATAAATTAACCAAGTAAATTCTCTTTTTAATTTTAAAATATGATTTTTATATGAATTGTTAATTTAGATTATTGAGTAAATAAATTATATTTATGAATAGAATTAATAATTTTAAATAATTTAATTCGTATACCCTACAATTGAAACTAACAATTCAAATAAAGAATCAAAATTAAAAAGGGAATTGATTTAAATAAATTTTTTAGTGCAACATAAATATCTTAAGCTATTATTTAAGTATAGATATTTTAAAACTAATACTAAATAATTGATATTTAATTAAAATTTTAATTATATAAAATTAAAATTAAGCATTTTATATTTTATGTAAATGATATAATTATCATTTTATAGTTTAATTCCAAGAAAATGAGTTAAATAATAAAAATATATAATTTCTAAATATTAGGGGGCTAATAATATAATACATTCAAGTACAAAGGGAAATAATATTTACTTGATAATTGTCACATCGGTTAACATGTAATTGTGACGGAAAATTTGGTGGAAATGATAAATAATGTAATTTTGCAAAATAGAATGGAGAAATAATATAAATTTTAAATGTTAGGGATCAAGTAGTATAATACAACAAACCACTAGAGACAGATAGTAATTCACCCTTTTAAATAAAAACTAGAGCATATTACAATTTCTTTTGCTAAGAATTGACCTAATTCACATTTTTATCCCTCTTGTTTGAAAATAAAATTTTTACATTCTTAAGTTTTGATTCCATCAACACTTTCATCCCTCCATTAATTTTTTCCATTAGTCTTTTATATCAAACCATGTTTAACTCCCTATATTTTATATAAATAAAAAAAATTTAATCCCTAAATTAAAAAAAAAAATACTCCAATCCTTCAATTTTTCTAATTATTTTGAATTTAAATTTCAATACTTATTAAACTTTAAACATCTACATATATCTCCATAAATACATTAATTTTAAAAATCAAGTTGTAATTTTAATAAATTTCATAGTTATATTTCATCAATTCATTTTATATTTGTTCCAATTAAAATTAGTATTTATATAAAAGTAAAGTAATATAAACATAAATACATTTTACAAAAAGTAAAACTAATGAAATTAGACATAAAATAAATATAAAATAAAATTGATAAAAATCAATGAATTTGTTAAAACTATAAGTTTATTTTTTATTTTTTATTTTAAAGTGTTCATGGACATATGTGTAATTATTTAAATATTAGTTTTAAAATTGTAATTTTCAATTTAAAATAATTAAAAAATAAATATTAAATACATTTATTTTATCTTATTAAAATAAAAAGGCTAAAGTGTTAATTTTTATATAATAGAGGGAGTAAGATGTCTTATTTATTATGAATTTAATAGAAAATTTAGCGAGGAGTAAAGTATAGATGGAATTAAAATTTAAGGATGTAAATATTTGATTTTCAAACAAGAGGGAGGAGGGTGTTAATTAGGTTAAACCCCATAGAAGAAAATATAAGGAACTATTTAGTTTTGAAAATAAGATTTATTTATCATAAAATTTTTCTAAGAAAACTATAAAATATAATTTATTGTTTGGTTGTGATATTTTTTAATTTAGCAAACTAGAAAATTATTTTAATTCAAATTATAAAAGACTTTAGAAAATTAATAAAACAATATTTTCTAAGTTTTTTAATTATTATTTTGACATTAACACAACCTCCTCAACCACTACAACCTTCGCCTACCAACCATCACCACCATAACCTTCGTCACTGCCACTACCACTACCACCATAGCCTCCTAATACAGTGGCTGCAGCAACACCACCACCGCCACCACAGCCTCTATTATTTCTACTACAACCACCATAATCTCCTGACACAGTGGTTGCGGCACCACCACCACCACCACCACAACCTCTTATACCTCCACCACCACCACACCACCATCATAGGTCCATAACCTCCACTATCTCCACCACCACCACCCCACAACCTCCATTACCACTAGCACCACCACCACCATAATCTCTGCTATCTCCACCACCACTACCACAACCTTCTGACACAGTGGTTACACGACCATTGTCGCCGCTGCCATTACCATAACCTTTGTCACCTCCACCACCACCACCACAAACCTCCTGACACAGTGGTTCCAGCACCACCACCACTACCAAAACATCTGCTACCAACAGTACCACCACCATAACCTCACTACCTCCACCACCACCACAATCTCCACTACCTCTGCTACTGACATTGCATGATTTAATTTTTTTTTTATAAAATAAATAATTTTAATATTAAGTAATATCATATGAATTATTATTATTAAATAGAAAGTTATTATAATAAATTTCACTATAAAAAATAAAAATTATGAGAACAAGAAAAATTGCAAAATGAAAAGTAACAAACAAATTTTCTATTTTTTCATTTTTTATTTAAAAAAATAGAAAACTGAAAAAGAAAAATAAAAATATTTTTCAAAATTAATATCCCCTAATTTGCTCTAAAAACTATTTAAGGTTAAATTAAATATAGTAAATATTTTTATTTTCAGTTGGCCTATTTTTAAATATATATTTATATTTATATTTATAAAAATGCAAAGAGGGAAAAGAAATGAAAAAATTTACTGATAATTTTTATATGTGTCTTATTATATATGTTAGAAAAGTTAATTTAAATTTTTATTAATTTAATAAGTTAATAATTAACAATCACTAACCAATAAATTATAGAATTTGAACCTTAATAATATTAATAAAAATATTAGTCAATTATATATTCCAAATAAATAAATTATAAAGATCTTAGATTATATAATGTAAATTTTTTAATGTGGGAATTGAACAAAAAGTTGAAAACTTTCAATTTATATACATTATTGTTAGTGTCAATTATTGCATAGTGTTTCTATTTAATGTCCATAAGATTTGTTAATATTTATTTATATTTTATTTAGTTTATTATTTATAATTAATTTTTTATTAGGATTAACTTGATTTTATTTCCTTTTTAGTTTTCTAGTTAATTTATGCATTTTTGGTATATTTTTATAGGAATTTTGCTCTCCTAAAGACTCCGGGATTCTAGCCTGATAAGTGTGCCCAAGTTTGGATTAATGCAAGTGGAATTTATGCTGGAACTTGAAGAGGAAAGCTCAAAATCTCCATGAATTGAAGATGTAGAGGCATGCACAGCCGTACACAAGAGAGTGCACGGCCAATCCTAAGCCTGAATATTTCACTTCGCAGAATAGACAGTGATGTACAGCCATGCATCAAAATCTGCACAGCCATGCACCAAATGCACAACCATGCGCATGGCCAATCCTGATTCGATGATTCCTGAAGTTGCAATGATGCACAGCTGTGCATGTGAAAGTGCACAGCTGTGCACTTCGGCAGAATTTATTTTTGGAAACTATTTTTAGGGTTTATTTGAGATCGATTATAAATAGCCCTTGGTTTTGCATCTTTTAAGGGTGTAAAGAAGGGGAGGCTACAAAATACAAACAAGAGCTCAAGAAGGCGAGCAAGGCTTGAAGATTGAAGCGCACTTAAACGAGTTTTATCTATTCTTCTTCTTCTTCATTCTCTTGTTATTTATTTTATGTTTGTAGTTATTTTTAAAGCCATGATTGGCTAAACTATATTTTAGAGTTTGGTTTTGGAGTAGCTAGTTAGACTTGTTGGGATTTTTATTTCTTATTAATGATTTGATTTTCATTCAATTTTATGAGTTATGCTTTATGTCTTGTGTTCAATTAAGGGCCCAATTGTTTGCATGTTTATGGGTAAATTGCTATCAACGAAAGTTGAGTAATTTACTAGCTTCTAACTTATAGGACTTAGGAACCTCGATCACGAAAGTGGATGAATCCTTCGGGGAGTAATAAATTGCTAAGGAACTTAATGAGTCCTAATTAATTGACTTGACCATGAAAATAGACGGTATTTAATTTTGGCATTCTTAGATGATCTCGAAAGAGACTATAGGTAATTTGAGTGGTTTACCCTTGATTGTGATCATTGAAATAATTGAACTTAATTCTGTAATTCAAGTCCTAACTAGTGAAACAAACCCAATCTCTAGTTTATCCCTAGTAGATTAATTAGAGTAGGTCGTTTATTTTAATTTATTTAATTTAATTCATCCAATTAACTTTGATTTGTGCTAGCTAGGAAGAATCGATTGACAGTTAGTACTTAGTGCCCTTTCCTCGTGGGAATGATACTTTACTTATCACTTTATTACTTGCCACGATCCGTACACTTGCGGTTTTGTGCTAACAAGTTCCGTGCTTACGAAAGGATAGACATCACTCAGGGGCTGGCATTTAAGCATATCTGCGATCGCGCATTCAGCCGCGATTGCAATAGAAGACCACTCTGCTGCAATCTGCTCCATTTTCACCTCCTTTTGGCTCCTTACTCCACCAAATCACCTCCATTCTTCTTTTCCCTAATAAAAAGAAAGAAAATATAAAAGTATATGTTTCTATATGCTTTTCTATACGAAATGCTATTCAAAATGTACAAATGCATGCAAATTAAACGCCTAAAACTATGCATAATTTGACACCAACACTCTCCCTCCTTATCTTGACCACCAAAGCTTACCCAACCACTCACCCAAACATCTTACAATCCTGAAGGAATCAATCTAGTTGTTGATTTGTGCCCATCTCCTACGTCATCCCAATCCTTAACCTAACAACCTCCACCCATCCGAAGTCATCCAATGCAACTTCGGTAATCCATCCTTAATCGAAAGCCAACAATTCTTCATACTACTGTTAGCACAATTCAGCAAGTGCATGGATCGTGGCAAGTAATAAAGTGATAAGTAGAGTATAATTGCTACGAGGAAAGAGTACTAAGTACTAACTATCAATCAATTTTCCCTAGCTAGCACAAATCAACTTAAATTGCAAGAATTAAATTAAATAAATTAAAATAAACTATCTACTCTAATTAATCTAATTAAATCAATGGGGATAAACTAGAGATTGTGTTTATTTCACTAGTTAGGACTTGAATTAAGGAATTAAATTCAACTATTTCATTGATCACAATCAAGGGTAAACTACTCGAATTACCTAGAGTCTCTTTCGAGATCATTTAAGCATGCCAAAACTAATTACCACCTATTTTCATGGTCAAGTCAATTAATTAGGGCTCATTAAGTTCGTTAGCAATTTATTAATCCCCGAAGGATTCGTCTACTTTCGTGATTGAGTTTCCTAAGTCCTATGAGTTATAAGCTAGTAAATTACTCAACTTTCGTTGATGGCAATTTGCCCATAAACATGCAAACAATAGGACCCTTAATTGAATACAAGATATTAGGCACAACTCATAAAATTGAATGAAAATCAAATCATTAATAAAGAAATAAAAATCCCAACAAGTCTAAATAGCTACTCCAAAACCAAACTCTAAAATATAGTGTAGCCAAACATGGCTTTATAAAGAACTACAAACATGAAACAAATAACAAGAGAGTGAAGAAGAAGAATAGGTAAAACTCGTTTGAGCGAGCTTCAATCTTCAAACCCTTGTTCGCCTTCTTGAGCTCTTATTTGTAGTTTTTGGTGTCTAATCCCCTCTCTGGCTCTCTAGTAGCAGCCTCCCCTTTTACCCTAGAGCTAAAAATCTGTATTTATAGAGCAAAATACCCTAAATTTATCCAAGGACTAAACTAGTAATTTTTCACCTTCAAAACCTCCTCCAATTAGGAAAATAACTCCTTAATTATTGGCTTGAATCCCTGACTCTTTAGGAAAACAAAATTCCTACAAAAACATACCAAAAATGCATAAATAAAATAGGAAACTAAAAAGGAAATAAAATCAAGCTAATAAACTAAAATCCTAATAAAACACTAATTATAAATAATAAACTAAATAAAATATAAATAAATATTAATAAATCCTATGGAAATTAAATATAAAAACTATGTAATAATTAACACTAATAAATTCCCCCACACTTAAACTTTTACTTGTCCTCAAGCAAACACATAAGACCACCTATCATCACAACAAATTTAGTACATTGACAAACTTTAACCTGTCCATCCTGCACAATCTTTAGTTAATACAAAACTTATAACTCAAAATTAAATTGATAGCTCAAGGTCAAAGACCTTAGCTTTACCAAGTGAAGAGCAAA
>CATIWK010304644.1:0-10170 GCA_949634005.1 Mallotus japonicus | reverse complement strand
ACAACAATAATCGACTAGGGATATTTAGATTAGAATTCAAGTATCATCTAAGAGTTTTACTATCAAGTAACGTACTTGATGATCTTAGTAGAATTAACTAATCAAGGATAATAATAGAATTAGCCAGTAATGATAAAAATGACTCTTTATTATTAAAATAGAAATATGACAAAGTCAAAGTATGGCCATTATCTAATTGGCCTAGGGCATAACACTAACAATCTCCCACTTGCACTAGGCCCAATTAATATTGTATCTCATACCTATTGACCTAGTATGACTCTCATGCTTAGCATGTGGAAGAGGCTTAGTTAGTGGATCAGCCACATTGTCATCTATTGGTACTCTACATATCTTCACGTCTCCTCTCTCAATGATCTCTCTAATGAGATGATAACGCCTGATTATATGTTTTGATCGTTGATGTGATTTGGGTTCCTTAGCCTGTGCTATGGCTCCATTATTATCATAATACAAGCCCACTGGATCTGATATACTAGGAATAACTCCTAATCCAGTTATGAACTTCTTGATCCAAACAGCTTCTTTGGCTGCCTCCGAAGCAGCTATGTACTCAGATTCTATTGTAGAATCGAAAACAGTGTCTTACTTTAAACTTCTCTAGCTCATTGCACCTCTATTTAAATAAAACACATAACCTGACTGCGATCGAAAGTCATCTTTGTCAGATTGGAAGCTAGTGTATGTGTAAACATTTACAACTAGCTCATCTTCCTGCCCACCATATAGTAAAAATGCATCCTTAGTGCTTCTCAAGTACTTAAGGATATTCTTAATTGCTATCCAGTGACTTTCACCTAGGTCTGACTGGTATCTACTCGTTATGCTTAATGCATATGAGACATCTGGTCGAGTGCATAACATGGCATACATGATGGATCCAATAGTAGAAGCATATGGAATATTACTTATGTGGTCTCGCTCATCTTGTGTCTTTGGACACTGAGTCTTTCTAAGACTAATGCCATGGGACATTGGCAAAAATCCTCTCTTAGAGTTTTGCATACTGAACCTATTCAGTACCTTGTCAATGTAAGTGCTCTGAATTAGGTCAATAAGCCTTTTAGATCTATCTCTATAGATCTTGATGCCTAAAATATAGGCGACTTCACCTACGTCTTTCATCGAGAAACAATTCCCTAACCATGATTTAACATTTTGTAGAGTAGGAACATCATTTCCAATGAGTAATATGTCATCAACATATAGCACTAGAAAATATGTTGCACTCCTACTAACCTTCTTGTAAACACAAGGTTTATCTTCATTCTTGATGAATCCAAACTCTTTGATTGCTTCATCAAAATGAAAATTCCAACTCCGAGAAGCTTGCTTCAATCCATAAATAGATCTTTGAAGCTTGCAAACATTCCCAGAATTCTGAGGATTGAAAAAACCCTCTTGTTGTGTCACGTACACATCCTCAGTAAGGTTTCCAATAAGAAATGATGTTTTGACATCCATTTTCCATATTTCATAATAATAATGTTTAGCTATGGCAAGGAAAATTCGAATGGACTTAAGCATAGCAACTAGTGAAAAAGTTTCATCATAGTCTATACCATGTGTTTGCTTGAAACCCTTTGCAACTAGTCTTGCTTTTAAGGTATGCACATTGCCATCCATGTCAGCTTTCATTTTGAAAACCCATTTGCACCCAATAGTTTTTAAACCTTCAGGTGGATCAATCAAAGTCCATACTTGATTATTATACATGGATTGCATTTCTGATTTCATGTCTTCTAACCATTTCTCAGAGTCTGGACTGTCCATTGCCTCTTGGTAGGTTGTGGGTTCACATTGATCCATAATCATCACATCATTATTATCTGTTATAAGAAATCCATATCTCTCGGGATTGTGACGTGTCCTACTAGACCTTCTAGGACCTTGTGGTACTGGTGTAGATTCAACATTTACTTATTGATCCAGTTGAGGTTCCATATCTGGTATAATGTTATCTTGTGGTTCTTGAATTTCTTCAAGTTGTACCTTACTCCCACTAGTTCCTTTGGAAATATGTTTCTTTCCAAAAAGACACCATCCCAAGTAACAAACACTTTGTTCTCAGAAGCATTATAAAAGTAATATCCCTTGGTTTCTTTAGGATATCCCACAAAGGGGAATTTATTTGATTTGGGTGCTAATTTATCTGAAATTTGACGCTTCACATAAGCCTCACATCCCCAAATTTTAAGAAAAGATAAACTGGGAGTTTTCCTATTCTATATCCCATATGGTGTCTTTTTAATTGCCTTTGATAGAACTCTATTCAAAAGGAATGCGGCAGTTTCTAGAGCACAAACCCAAAAGGATATTGGAAGATCTGACTGACTCATTATAGATCGAACCATATCCAATAAAGTTCGATTTTCTCCGTTTAGATACACCATTCCATTATGGTATTCCTGGTAGAGTTAATTGTGAAACTATTCCACAATCTCTAAGATGGTCAATAAATTCTTGGCTTTAATATTCGCCACCTTGATCAAATCTTAGTGCTTTAATATTCTTACCAAGTTGATTTTGTACTTCATTTTTTAAAATTTTGAACATTTCAAAAAATTCAGATTTATGTTTCATTAGGTAGATATAGCCATATCTACTGAAATCATTTGTGAATATAATGAAGTACTGATAACCTCCTCTAGCAGTAGAACTTAATGGACCACATACATCAGAATGTATAAGGCCCAACAAGTCATTAGCCCTTTCACTGTGTCCAGTAAAAGGTGTCTTAGTCATTTTTTTCTAATAAACAAGATTCACATATTTCAAATGATTCAAAATCAAATGACTTCAAAAGTCCATGTTAATGGAGTTTCGAAATGCATTTCTCATTTATGTGGCCTAAACGACAATGCCAAAGATAGGTTGTGTTCAAATCATTAGATTTAAACTTATTTGTATCAATGTTATAGATGGAATTTTCATTTATGTCTTCTATGTCTAAAACATAAAGACTATGATTTCGTGGAGCATATCCATAGAAAATGTTACCATGATAAATGGAGCATTTATTATTCCTAATAATAAACTCAAAACCATTCTTGTCCAAACAAGAAACATAAATGATATTCTTGCTCATAGCAGGTACATAATAACAGTTTTCCAAACTCAAAACAAGTCCACTAGGCAAAGTCAAATCATAAGTTCCTACAGCTAAATTAGCAACTCTTGCTCTATTGCCAACTCGTAGGTCCACTTCGCCTTTAGCCAAGATTCTACTCCTTCTTAAACCCTACACATTAGTACAATGTGAGATCCAGAACCGGTATTTAATACCCAAGAATCAGAAGTAGATAAATTGACTTCTATAACATGAATACCTGAAGAGGTAGTCGCACTACCTTTATTCTTATTTAGATCATTCATAAAGAGCTTGCAATTTCTTTTCCAATGGCCTGACTCATTGCAGAAAAAACAGGTTCCTTCCTTTAGTGGTTTTACTTGGGATGTAGGCTTAGGCTTGGGCTTGGGCTTTTGAAAGCCTTGATCTTGCCATTACCCTTTCCCATCCTTTTCATTCCCTTCCCTTTACGAACCATTAGAACATCCATGGTAGTCTTGATGTTCTTCTCAGCAGTCTTAAGCATCCAATGCAATTCAGAAATAGTTTTATTCATGCCATGCATGTTATAGTTCATAACAAACCCATCATATGGTTCTGGCAAAGACTGGAGAATAATATCAATGGCCAAATCTTGCTCAATCTTAAGACCAAGCCTTTCTATATCTTCAAGATGACCTTTCATCTTAAGAACATGAGGAGCCACTGAGCTGCCAGCAGTTAACTTGCAAGAAAGCAATGCCTTGATGGTGCTAAACCTTTCAATTATGGCTTTCTCTTGGAACATTTCCTTGAGATGGCCAATTATGGTATAAGCATCAATCTCCATTAGTTGCTTTTGAAGATTTGAATACATGCATCCAAGCATGAGGTAAGTGACATCAATGGAGTCATTAAGATGCTTACTATGAGCATCTTTTTTAGCTCTACGAGCATTAGCAGCTAGTTCATCAGGGACAGGTTGATCAAGGATATATTCATTCCTTTCTTACTTAAGAACAATTCTTAAGTTTCTGTACTAGTCAAGGAAGTTAGTCCTATTAAGCTTATCCTTCTCAAGGATCGAATGCAGTGACAAACTAGATGTTGTGTTTAATTCCATTATCTATAACAAATATATATACAATGTATTCAATATTCTATCATGTTATTTTAATAAGGCATAATTATAAACCCCATAAACAATTCATTCAAATTAATAACCCTCAAGTTAACTTGTAAATTATAGTCGGTCAAGATCCATATTTCACCATACTCTAAGTGAGCTTTGGCTCATAGCCTAAAGATATGGTTATTTAGGTAGGTAACTCTTACCAATTACATCTCATGTAACTCTTGAAAGGGTATGGGATTTGACATCACATGTCTTGGCTAAAAATCTCATCTGATGCCCTAGGTTCAAAACCCTTTTGATGACCTAGTTAAGTCAAACCATAATAAATGTTTGGAAATCACTCTTTTCCAACTTGCCTTCCTCTGATGATTTAATACACCCTGCTGTGGCAGACCCATATATAATAATATAAGGCTTGACAAGTGTTTGAGCATATGGGAGGTATCATGGTGACTTAATATTGAATGAGGGTTCCTTTTTACCTTATTTGGATATTATTATGTTGTAAACATACATCACATGTATAGTATCTCATACATAACATAATAATAGAGCAATAAAGTAAACGTGACATAGGATGGCCCAAATCTAGTTTGATCTTCATAAGCCAATATGAAGACCAATGGTCAATCCTAGGTAAAAAGACATCCACCATCTTGAGCCTTTCACCTTGGATTTCCACTTTGAGTTTCCACCTTGGATCTCCATCCTTAGCCTCCTTTTGTGTCTCCATGTTGGGTCTTCATTTACATTACATTACTAGTTACAATCTATACTATTCTATTACTTAATAAAATAAAATTACAACAAATGAAAAATGACTCACAGGCCATATTTAATAAATTACAACCCATAAAGAGAATAACACAAATCCAATCACATTGGTCTTAAGGGCCATGCCATGCACCATGCATTTTTACACTAAACACATAGAGCATAATAGATTAATTTTCATTAAAATTAATTATTATGATGAGAACGATTTATGTGGTGAATCCATACGGCGGTCCCGCTAGTAATCATATTACAGCTCATTAGTATGTTCAAAACATGCTAATTTCGTTCAACACTTGAACAAGAACACAATTATTAATGGCATCTACACTATATAGATTTGCACAGTGCGCACGGCTGTGTGCCTAAATGCTCACGGCCGTGTGCACTTTATAATGCCTAAATGCGCGACACCGTTTTGTGCACAGCCGTGTGCCTAAATGTGCACAGCAGCGCAACCTATATACACGAAATTCTGCTTTTGCAAAAACAGTACGGTTTTCAACAAAAACCTTGTACAATCACTGTAAACACCCAATTACTAGATAAGGGAGTGTGGATGTGACAGAGGACTCCGATGATGAGAATATTATAAATAGATCTTCAATATTTGAAGTTCGAAATCTCAAAGGTTTAAATGCATTTTTCAAGGGGATTTAATTGGTTTTTTATGGACTTTATTGTAAATTTTCACTTCTTTTAGGGGTTTTTTTGTAATTAAAAGTTAAAAAAATAAAATAAAAAAATATGAACCGATCGGAATTATGTAATTCTGACCGGAATTACACATTTCCGGTCGGAAATGCATAATTCCAATCTGAATTATGTATTTTCGATCGGAAATACATAATATCAACCGGGATTATGCTGGTCTGATTGCGTCCGTCTGTGTTTTTTAATTTTTCAGTAAATAAAAATTGTTTTATGGCTTTTGATTGGTTGAATGATGAGATAAATTCATTTTACAGGATTTATCTTGATTTTTAGAAAAATAAAAGTCCTTTTACAATCAAACTAGGTCTCTGGAAGTCACAGGGGAGACGTGACTTTGAGCTAGGGTTTTCTATATAAACCCAAGCTAGTTCTCCTGAAAAGAAAAGAAAAAGAGAGGAGGGGACAGACGAAAAGAAAACCTTTTCTTCGTAGCAAACACTTGCATTACATATAGAGAGCAAAAAACAATTACTTTTCGCATACTGTTTTATAAAGAGGCAGTAAACTTTTGAGAAAAGAAAATCAAGCATTGAAGATCTATTCTAAAAAGCAACGGTGATTTACACCACTCTGAGGAGAAAATCAATACAGCATTCATAAATCATCTCTTCTTCCACTCTTTCTTTTGTTTTTTATTTGATTTGATTTTAATTAATTTGATTTTCTTATTTTTAATTTGATTTAATTGCTAATCTTTATTTTTTTTGTTTTTTATGTATTTTATGATGGATGGGGTGACATGAGCACACCGTGAATGGAGAAAACCTAAGGAGAACCTATAGAGGTCCATGGAATGCCATGGATTTTCATGTACTTAAATTTAGTTTAGGGTTTCTTTATTTTTTATTTGTTTTATTTTATTTTATGATTTATTTTGGGTTTGTATTTAATTAATTATTTTATTTTGGTAGATTGCAATAGCCCCGATAGTGGGAATAGTGAAGCCATTTAATTTTATGTTTTTTAATTGGTTAGTAAATTAGGTTTGATTTGGTAAAACCTTAATAAAATAAATGGTGGCTTTAGATTAATTTTAGGTTGCATGTTAATGAAAATTAGGGCTAAACATTATCAGATATATGTTTTAATTATTTTGTTTATTTTAATAGTTTTATTTATTTTAATTATTATTTTTGCTTCGTTTATTGTTATTTATTTTTATGATTTACATGTTTATTGGTCTTCCTTTGTTTTTAGGGTTTAGGTTAATCACTAGATCACCTTTTTCTTTTAATAGATTTAAGAGATATTTACACAAATAGGCACTTTTTAAATTTTATTTACTAAAATATCAAAAAAAATTTTTATTTACTGATTTTAGACTTTTTATTTACACGCGTGTCCCTTTTATTTACTAGAAATGCACCCATGCGTTTCAACGCCCTTTCTTCTTCTTCTCTTCCGCTTTCTTTTTTCAATTTTTCATTTTTTACTGGTTTTTGCTCCTATTTTGAAGTAACTCTCCCCTCTACAGAAAGTTGGTTCTGCTTTTTTTTTTTCTTATCAACTTGCATCTGCAAGCACCTCCAACCTCGATTAGTAGGCCTCTCAAATTTTGCTTAATCCATAGACATCTTTGATCTTTACAAGAAATTAAGAGATCATATCTCATGGCTGACATGGTGGTTAGCTTCTTGGTGGAGCAAACTCTGTCCAGAATATGTGCTGTTGTCAAATGGATAACCAAGATCATAAAAAAAAAAATCACCCACCAGGTTTGGGTTGTTTTGGTTTTGCTTCTTCTTTTTGATTTATTTCTTCTACAATTTTTCTAATCATCGTTTGTACAATTTTGGCTTTTTTTTAAGTAAAGGAAGATCAGTGATTTTTTTTTGTTGGGTTCTTTTTTATTTTGATGTTTCTTTTTGGTGAAAGATTTTTCTGGGTGTTTTTTCTTTTTTGTTTGTTCATTCACATTACTAGGTTTTTAGTTTTTCTCTTATTTTATTGTTTTGTCGTTTTGTGATGTGGTTAGTTGGTTTTACATGTGGGATGATGTTTGTTTGTTTTTTTTTTTACCATTCTATAAACCTATAATCAAAATAACAGAGGAAATCCCTAACAGACAGAACAGTAAAGCCAAACTTAACCATCATATTATGAGATGATTGTATGCATGTTGTATGAGTGATGGTTGCTTGGTGCCTGTTTGATGTTGTGTTCCACAACTCCAAACAAAGTTGTATCCACTTTTTTACAATTTATTCTTTTGGTTTATCTGCTGTAAATCGAATGTTGTTATTTTTTTTATTCTATTAATCATTGAATATGCTCAAACTCTCATTACATATGCCATTAACAGGTGAATATACAATATTGTGGATGATGACCCAGCTTCTCGGGAAGAGGTGTTTGCATATGCTGAAGATTTGGTTGAGAAAAAGTGGCCCAGCTGGAGCAAGCAAAGTGTATCTACTAAAAAGGCTGTCGTATATGATAAGAGAGGTGAGAAATGTATATCAAATGTACGTATGAAAAAGAGAACTAGGAGTAAGGCTTCTCCATCCAAGTTATAGATCGGGATTGCAGAGCATTGTAGATCAAATGGAAAATAAATTATAAAAGGAGACCTGGAAAATTGGTTGGGCAGATTGTTGGAGAAGTCGTCAGAGTCCTTGATAATGATAGCCGTAAGTTCCCAAGAATCGTCTATCTTCTATCTATTTATAATGTTTTCTTCATTTCTGGCTACTTTGCATGTTTCAGAAATTAAAATATGAAGACTTGACATCGGTTGTTAAAATATGGCCTTTCATAATTCGTTCTACTATGTTTGTCTTTTCGCTGGCATTTCTTTTTTACAATTTATCATCCATTGGTTTTATTGTGTAAGTTGCATTTTTTGGTTTAGTTCTTATGCCTATATGAGGTAGTTGATGATTGTAGAGTAATAGTTATTGTTATTTTTGTAATGTTTCAGTGATTATTAAAACAAGTAGACCCCTCCTTATACTTGGCTGCCCTAGCAACTTGGATAAGACAAAACTGGTTCAAGGAACTAGGGTGGTTCTTGATATGACGACACTCACTATTATGCGGATTCTTCCGTACGTGGTATTTTTTTTTCACTTTCCTAATTGTTTTAAGCATGAGAATGTAACGGTGACATTTTCTTTTCAAGCATTTGTCACTCTTTTACTTGAATTCTTGTTTATTGTAACATTGCACATGATGTCCAAATCCAATGTATCACGTAGTGCTTAGAAAATTAGGAACTTATGAATGTGCCACATTTGCTTTGCTGGAATTAGGTCCCTTAACTGGAACTTTTTTCTTTTTTTAATATAAAGTAGTGTTCTTACAATTTTTTTTTTCTTTTTGAGGTATGGTTACATGACCAAACTCTCTTTGTAGCTGATGGACTTGCACATATACATAATGTTGATAGCTTTCAAGATACAATCATTTTCCCCAAGAAATGTCCAATTGGATTCATGGTGTCCCGATAAGCTTGAAGTTCTAGTTAATCCTTGACATCTTCATTCACCTCTGGATTTAAATGCATATACTTTTGTGGTGCCATTGCATTTCATTTGTTTTTGCTGTTATATTTCCTAAAGAATATGAGAAACAAAATCACTCAAAAAATGTATAGAGAGGAAAAATATAGTTATCATTTTTTTTTCACTCACTTTATTTTCATTTTCTCACAGATTAACCTTGCAACAAATTTTGCTGTCAAAGTTTTCGAAAGGCCGGATCTTTTCACCCCTCAAGCAGTGAAGGAGAATCTTGATCAACAGCTTAAAAAATTGACTTCCACCTTCAGAAAACAAGAAATCAAATGTTTGGTTTCTGTTTTTGGTTTATTTGTGGACTCTGATTCATTTTTTGTATCCTTTTAGTTTATATTTGGTTTCCGATTCATTTTTTTGTATCCTTTTAGTTTATGTTTGGTTTCCGATTTATTTTAAAATTAATTATTTAAAATATTATGACTGATATTTTCATTTGTAAAAATTGTACGAATTTATATTTATTTTAAAATACTTTTCATTTATTTTACATTGTTGAAGGAGAGTTTTTTTTTTAATTTGTTTTTGGTTTATTTTTGGTCTCTGCTTCATTTTTTATATCCTTTTTGTTATTTTCGGTTCCCGATTCATATTTTTGTATCCTTTTGGTTTATGTTTGGTTTCCGATTCATTTTTAAAATTAATTAATTAAAATATTGTGACTAATATTTTCATTTGTAAAAATTGTACGAATTCATATTTATTTTAGAATACTTTTCATTTATTTTACATTGTTAAAGGAGAGTTATTATTTCGATTTTTTTTGGAATTTGTTTTTGGTTTATTTTTGGTCTCTGCTTCATTTTTTGTATCCTTTTGGTTTATTTTCGGTTTCCGATTCATATTTTTGTATCCTTTTGGTTTATGTTTGGTTTCCGATTCATTTTTAAAATTAATTAATTTAAATATTATGACTAATATTTTCATTTTTAAAAATTGTACGAATTCATATTTATTTTAGA
>CATIWK010304605.1:0-11996 GCA_949634005.1 Mallotus japonicus | reverse complement strand
TATTTTTTTGGGCAATAGTTACAACTTACTTCATACAAGCCATTTTGTTGTTGAGTTTTCTTGAAATGTACTTGAAAAATATCGGATCCTCCTCGTCCTCGACCTCCACCTCTAATTTGTGATTGTGAGGGTTGCATTTGCTCTTGTGATATATTGGTGCCGATTTCTTTCATCAAATTTTCTTCAATGTCCACAAATTCTTCTTCTAAATGATCCATCATATTGTCTAAATCAACAATAGATGGTTGATTCTCAAATTCACTTCTTCTTCTTCTATTTGAAGCCATTTGATTTATGGAGAAAATACAAAATTTTTCAAAAAAAATTAAAGAAATAATAATAATAATAATAATAATAAATTAAATAATAATAATAATTAGAGAGTAATAATAATAATAATAAGATTATAAGAGAAGATTGAGAATGAAAATTGAGAGAAAATGAATGAAAGAGTATGTATGTGAATAATTGTGTAAAAAATGGTGAGTGGGGGAAGGTATTTATGGAAAAAAAAATTATCTTAAAATTACCATATTATCCTAAAAATATAAATGTTATTAGGGTCAATTTAGTCATTTTGTATTATTTATTTATATATAATTTAATTAAAAAAAAGTGACCATTTGGATTGGTGACCATTTGGCTCAAACGGTCACCCAGCCGATCTTTTCAAAAAAAAAGTGGCAGCCACTGACACTTTTTTTTTATGATCATCAAGCCAACCACCGGAGGCCCCTTTCTTTATATATATATATATATACAAGTGTTTAAATTTATTACCTTAGTTATAGACATTTGATTATTTGAATGTCATATTGTCATATTAACACTTGATTTATATATAAATTATATATAAATTTCTATTTTTTGCAAATAATTTACAATATTTATTTTATCAAAATTATTTTATCTATATTTTAAAATTATTTTTGACAAAATTAATTAAATCAAAATTATTTTATATATATTTATTCTCTAATCTTTTCATAAAATAATTGGTTATATATAAAAATAAAATCAAATGATTGTGTCTTAAAAAAATAAAATCTAATAAACAATATATATATATATATATATATATATTATTTTATTTTTAAATCCAGTTCGGAACCATTGAACCAGCGGTTCCGGTTCGGAACTACCGGTTCATGGTTCAAAAAATTTTGAACCGACCTCAAACCGAAAACAGTACGGTTCCGGTTCAATCCAATTCCGAGACGGTTAAAAAAAGAGCCGGTTCAGGGCTGGTTCAGATTCTGAACAGGCCCGTGGCCACCCCTATCTTACAAATAGTATGGTGGTTCATATTAAAAAGAAATTTGCTGAAACTTTTGGTTTAGATTCTATCATTGATGACTTTAAGGCCTTGAAAAAACGTAAAGTAGCATTCTAGATTGGATGATTTTACTTGCTAATCTGTAATTAATTTGTCTGTAA
This sequence comes from Mallotus japonicus, assembly GCA_949634005.1. Classification (NCBI taxonomy): domain Eukaryota; kingdom Viridiplantae; phylum Streptophyta; class Magnoliopsida; order Malpighiales; family Euphorbiaceae; genus Mallotus; species Mallotus japonicus. Next base: position 10,559 of record CATIWK010304605.1, on the reverse strand, counting down.
TTTTTCTCTCTTTTTTTTTAAACTTTTTTTGCTTGAACTTAGTTAATGTTAGTCAAGATAATGTTGTTGAAGGAGATTTTTTTTAGACTTCTTATTATTCATATGCTTTTAATTTGGTCCCATGAAAAATCGGAGTTAAGCTCCGCCATTGTACACTAAAATGTTAAATTAATTGTTGGGTTAGACTCTAAATACGAGTGCATTAGATAAAAAAAATGCGTATAAAATTAATTAAAAAATTTATAAAATTCATAAAAGATGGCATCAAATATAGTAGGCTATTCAACTCTCTTAGCTAATTATCAATGTACATATTTTAAAAAATTTATATTTGAAAAAAATTACAGAAAAATTCAACAAATAACCAATCTGAGTAAATTAAAAAGTTAAAAAAATTAGTCCCTAAAATTGGTTAATTATATTGTGAACTAATCTCAAATATCTCAAAGATTAGAAAGAATAATAAAAGCAGAAACTCAATCAATAATTACCAATCAACATCAATTGGAAGAATAATTAATTAATTAATTAATTAATTCTTCTAAGCTCAATTAGGCTCAATTTAATTGTGGACCAGCCCACGGAAAATGCATCAAAAAGAGCCCACGAACCCTCCTTATATAAAAGGAAACACTAATTAGAAACGCCAGTTGCGCCGATCGATCAAAAGGGCATGGCAGCCATGGCTACTCCAGCAACCATCGAACAATATCTTAAAATTGATATTGCCTCCTCCGGCGAAACTGTCTCCTCCTGTTCTCGTCGTCTGGGATGCGTACGGGATCCCGTCCGTCGCTATGTGCGCACCCACTTGTCCATTTTCGCAATCCCTTCCACACTTTGTTTCTTCCTAATGTTGGCAACTTACACCAGAACTGAACACTTCTCTTCTTTCGTGAATCGGTTCGGGGAAGGAAACGCCAGCCTCTTGTTTGCTTCTATCAGCCTCTTCTACTTCCCTTTGCTTCAGCATTTAACGAAGATTCTAGGGGTTGATAGAAACGGCTTCGCTTTGAGGGCCGGTTCTGCAGCTATTTTCATGATAGTGGATTTGGTGATGCATTTGGTATATTGCGAAATTGGGGATGCTTTACCAGTGGTTTTTTTGGCTGGATGTGTTGTAAATTTGGGTGATTTCGCCGGTATTGGAGATGTTGAGTACCGGTGTCAGACTACGGTTTTCGTTGCTTTGATGATAGCCTACCAGCATTGGGGATTTAATTATTTGGTTCTGGGTATAGCGTTCTTTTTTCTTAACTTTAGAATCTGGGTTTACTGATTGGTAGTGTTTAGATGTGAATGGGCTTTGATATTTTGTGAATTAGTAGCTAACAGATGGATGTAGTTAACATGTTTGTTTAAATTTCTCTGAGACAGTAATGAATGAATTAGAGTTGTTATTTAATGGATTGTGTTAATATTCAAATATATCAATGGTAATTCAATATTAAGGGCCTCGTATTGCCCTACGTGGTCATGCCATGTGCAATTTGCACTACTGGATGATTAGTTTCTATCATTGTCAAACGTTATTTGTACTGTTTGTTGATTACTTGCTGTGTTTGTATTGAAATATTAATAGTAGAATGCATGGAATTTGCATATATTAATTCCATATAGATGAGTAGCCTCATATGGTTCACTAGTGTCTTAACCAAACATATTTTGTCATGCTAGATACGGTTATGGCCTAATGATATGTTGATTTTAATGTCTTCCCATAGTGCAAATTAGATAGAACCAGGCAATAATCTATCTAGTTTTAATTAAATACTGTAATCATAGGAATTGCATCCACTGATAACAAGCACAATTGAGTTCATGAGAGACTCATTAATCTGATAGTTCTTTAATAATTACATTCTTACGAGCTCATTTATTGTTGGAGAACAAACTGATCTGTTGTTGATACAATGAGATGCTATGGAAGAGCACACAGGTTCAGTGAGGTGGTAACCATCGAAAAAGTAGTGTGTATTTGGATTATGACATGGTGGTAGCCATGGGATGCAAGCAGAAGTCCCATTGCCCCACGCTTTGCAGCAAGGATTGCGTGTGTCTTGTAAGCCTGCAAAAATAAAGGAAGACAACCCTCCTTTTATTTGGCACTAAATATATTTCAATAGCGCATTGGACAATTACCTATTTTTTTCCCTAAACCACTGATATCTATAGTCCATTGGACTCTAACTAATCCGGTTCGACCCAGGCAGCCATAAGGATGACAAAGATCTATCAACAACTTATTTAACACAACTGCATATATTAGGACTCAAATTTGAGACCTTACTTAAGCGAGTATAGCTCCCTACTAGCTGATTCTAACGATTATTGGTTAGAAGTAATTTTGTCAAATAAAAAAATTGCAAAGGAAAAAGAGATATACCATATCTAGAAGGATTTATAACAGCATCATAGCCTAACCAATTAGCATGTCCATAAACAAATTTGGAGCCATGGAGAGTGGATGTAAGATTCTGAAGCATTACAGCCAGTTTACTGTTGAAGTAGGAGACTAGTTGATTTGCTTCTTCCACACATTTTCCATTCATTGCTTTAAGCCTCGGCCTTGTGATTGATGGGACGCATCCAATCGGACCAATTTCGAACATTACGATCTTTCTGGCGCCTAACTTGTATAATTTCTGCTTAATTATATGCATGCGTTAGACAAATTTAATGTGAAACATATATATATATATATATATAGCTGCAAAAGATGAATTGTTGAGTAATATATTTGGTGGGTGTGATTCATTTACCTGAAAAGCATGAGAGAGCTTATCCAAGAGAAGCTGAGCAAATCCTTGAGGAGTATGTTGTTGTTTTGAATCATAAAAGTAGTCTAAATAGTCATTACTGCCTATGGAGAATAAAAATATAGATTTTGCTAAGTATTTTGAAAGATCACTGGGTCTCTTGAAATGCTTTGGTAGCTCAAATTTACTAGTTGCTTCAAATAAATCAATCTGATCATTCAAACTCAAGCATTTTCCCTGCAAAATGCAAATGGTCCACCGCAGAAATTATAAAAAAAGTATATAGAAAACTTAGCTACTAATTAACAAGTCTAGTATAATGTAAAATTGGATTTCAGCCTAAAATTTCCAAAAATTCTAACTTCTAAAGCCAAATATGTCTCTATTGCTGCAACTAATTGCGGTTAGTTGTGGTCATATATAGCTAATATATACTAACAGTTAATTGAGTTACATTAAGAGAGTCACTAAGATACCAAAGTAAGAGTGTATTTGATATGAACGAAATTTTATAAAATTTATTTGCAAATTCAAATTTAATATTTTTGGTTTAAATAGAATTAATTTTCAATTTCAACTTTATAAATTTATGAAATCGCTCATATCATAATTAGACTAAATTCTATTAAAATTGTTAGAATTTTTGAATGACTTTTATGATTTCAAATTTATTTTTTTGGAAGATTAAAATACTCATTTTATCATTTTTATTTTCTAAAATGCTCCTATTGTGCAATATTAGCATTGAAAGGTGTTTCTGACTAAACAACTTATTATCCTAAATTTCAAATTTATACCAAATAAAATATAATAAAATATGAAATGAATTTTATAAAGTTATTCATTTAAAACAAATAAAAATTTATTTGCAAATAAATTTTTTAAAATTCATTTGGATATGAAATGAAATTTTTAGTGTAATTGAACTAAACACTGTAAAAGAACACATATTTTTATAAAATTGGAGAAAATTTTCACCCAAAATGAATTTAGGATGGACCACTCCTATATGAATGAACTCCATTGATATTGCAAGACCCTACATATGACTATAAATTTATAAAGATTTGATCCAAACAAATTAGTTTATTTATTTTTCTAAATGTGAATGTAACGTGCATGATCTTATATTGTAAGTCAAATATAATTATTTGTCTAGGCTTAGATTTTCTATGCTAAATATATTATTATGTAGAATAACATGCAATAAACTAATCATTTTCATACGTACCAAAATACTGCCAGTTTCTGGAAGAATGCCACAAGATGCTGATGCAAAATTCAAACCTGTAACTGGAGTTGATTTTCTAATGCTCAAGACAGGAGGAGAATGTGGCAGTCTAAGATATTCAGCTACAAGAAAACACCACAAAATTCATGTGTCAAAACCATAAACAAAAACATATTATCGCTTATCATAATAAGCACATACAGCCAATGAGAGAGCGGTTAGCATTCATTCATCTCCAAGTGCATTATAAGGTGCAGAATTCGAATCCTACTGTTAATAAAGAAAAAAAAAATATACGAATAGGTTACTATATACATACCTATGAAATCAGGAACAGTTCTACCATTAGTGAATCTTCCTGTAACTCCATTAGCAAAATTGACACCATAAGGACGAAAATTTGCCTTGGCAAGAGTTGGCAAGAGATTGTTGTTTCCACTATCAAACAAAGAATCTCCAAAAACATATAGTGCTGGTGCCAGCGGCAACCCTCTAGCAAAGCTGGCCAAATGATGCAACAAAGCTAACAATAGCAACAATATCGGTCTCATTGATGATTTGATGATCCTTAACCTTTCAAGCTCTATACATATAAGAGAAAAAGATTTGAGAGGAAGAGAAATAAATAGAGAAGGCAAAAGGGTTGCTATTACTATGCGTAAGAAAGTGGAATAGTATTGAGAATTGTGAGCTGTGAAGTGGGGGTGGTGTGGTAGTACGTAATGAGGAAGAAGAATCTCTGAAAAAAAGGAGACGGTCACATGGAAGATCACAAATATTTGAGAGCTTTAAACGAGGGCAAACTGTAATGATGCAAACGTGTGTAACTGATATAAATTTTTAATATGAATGAATTAATTGATGAAGCCTCATTGTATTCTACTCAAACAATAATTAATTAATATGCAACTATGGTATGGTGCTTTGTCGATTTAAAAAGAGAAAACTGCTCCTTACTATGTAATTTATTGATACTTTGGTCATATAATTTTTCTATTAACAAAAAAAATAAGTTTAGCATGACTTAAAAGTGAAATAATCAAGAATAAAAATGGATAACATATCTATTTATTTATGAATTGAACATAGGGCAGCTAGCACCATCGCATAGCAGGGAGAAAGTATCATGTGAACTATATATAATTGAACTCTCAATACAATTAATTGTTGTTGTGATTATTATGAAACCTTTTGATTAACCAGTAGCATAAATGTGATTGTACAATGTTATCATATAATTACAATTGTTTTTTTTTTTACAAGTTCAGTTATGGTAGGAGAACAAACAGATTTATCTGTGATACGGGTTTTAATGCCGTGCACACTGAGGTCTTATTGTCATATTAAAGTGTCTAAAGATGAGTCAAAACAACTCCATCCCCAAGATGCACCCAAAAACTTCCCTCAACCATATTTTGATCAACACCAAAACTTGGGGCAGCAGATATGCTGATTTACAATGTGGGCAGCGACGAGATTGTGTTATATGTAGCTTGAATATTAGTTGGTTGAATAAAAGGTTATCCTACATTGCTTGTGGGAAAGAGTTTAGTGTTCCTTATTTTGTAGGGTACACCTAAATTTTTGGTTTAAGAGAAATTGGAGGGAAACCAAATTTATTTCAAATTTGGTAGCAAGAACACATTAGACTATATATATATATAGTCTATGATGGCAATTGGCACAGGCACAAATTAATTAAGTGCTATGTAGTTAATTATTTATTTTATTGTTAATTTTTTATTTTGAACAGTAGCAACCTTTTGAAGAGTTGTTAATTAACTGTAAAGTTCTATTTTATATATAACTGTTGGTGCTAATTAACATATACTTATTCTTTTCTCCTATTTTCTGTACTCTTTCTCTTCCAACGTGAAGTTCTTATAGAATTTACAGAAGTTGCTCTTTGTAAGTTATTGGCTTTGTTGTATCCTGAAAGTTTATTGCTTTAACCCTGTAGCAATTAAGTGGGAGCAATTAATACCTTAAAGATAGTGATCTCACGCCTCAAAACCTTATTAATTACCCACTGTTCTAACAGATTGTCATCTTGAATTTATACTGATAAAGTTACAAAAATCAAACAGTAAACAAGTATCAAAGATGATGAACTAAATAACAACTAGAAGTGGATAAAAGATAAATAATAAAGTTGGGAACATTCAAATCATCAACCTCCAATTTGAAAGACAAGTAAAAGTGCCAACATAATATACTAGCTGATATCCTGCATCTAAATCCTACTATGATAAGGACTACAATCTTTCATTAATGAGGAAGGAAGCTATTTATCTCCTAATCAAGCCAATCTTACAAGACTAACGAATCCTATTCCTCTCATATTTATGTATATTCCTCTCTCTATATATACATCTCATTCCATCTCATATCATTCAACATCATTACATTACTCTACATCAAGTCATGGCTATCATTCTCATCATCTCATCATACAAGCAATCATCCAACACTCATTCTATCATCAACCTTCTATTCTACTTACTCGCTTTATTATTATTTTCCCCATACAAATGCTGACTTAATCTTCAGAGTGTTCCCCCACCCATTCATCCAATTCTTCTCGTTGATGTAGGTTCCACAAGCAAAATTTCAATTCGGAGTTATCAAGTGACACCGTCTGTGGGAAGTCTAACTCGTCTTATTTGCTTAAAATAATTAAGAGCTAGGCACAACCAAATTAAATTCCGAATTATCACAATTTACTAGGAACCTTGCTCTCGTCAACTCAAACATACAAAGAAAATCATCTCTGTCGAAAAAAATCATCATGACCAATGGAAGGTGGAATAAGGCGTGAAGCTCGTTTTGATAATTAAAGGAAGAAGCAATTCGTTCGCATGGTGGATCCTTAAGGGCATGCTTTGGGACGACAAATTATTATCATGCCTGGAAAATAAAGTAAAACGTTTTAGTATAATGCATGGCTTGATCTTTAAAGGCAATCCATGCAGGTGCCATGAACCAATTCAGATTGTATATACTTTAACGAACCAGGCTCTCAAGAAGACAGCTTTACAAAAAACAAGAAAGCTTCAAATCACCACGTGATAGGGTGTAGCGCAAATAAGACTCAGAATTTTCATGTCAAACAAAGGTAAAAAAAAAAACATAAATATGCAATGTTAAACTCTACTGACCAGGTATGGAAAGCATCAAAGAATTTGTAGTGTCAGAGAATCCGAAAGTAAAGCACTACATGGTGAGAACAAGTTTGAGTTCAAGAAACAACTTAGTAAAGCTCTTTATGGCACACTTCATGTACAGATGAATGACATCAAATTCTGGATTTCCGTTATAGAGGCTAATAAAGTTCGATAAATTGGAACTGTCAAAGCTTTCAAGGAAGTTACACTCCAAGAGATGAAGCTTACGTAAGAGGCGTAAATCCACTGAAAGTCTTGCCGATTTTTGGGCAAGTTATTTCATCGAAATCAGTTTCTGGTTCTAGCTTCATGATGCATGGTATTAGAAATTTCTAGAAAGCGGAGGCTTATCTACTGTCTTGTTTGGTACAAATGTCGAGAAAGTTGCTATGAAATAACCTCAAGCACATTTTAGAAAATACTAGCAACTTGAAAGAGTTAGCTTACAATAGCTTCATGATTTGCATCTACGCTGATCCTTTTAATCAGCTTCACCTTTGGTAAGCAGTCCTCGCTCAAGCTGGAGCGAGATGCTCAGTCTCCATCATTGCAGGTAGCACAACAAGGAGACATTGTACCCGAAGATGGATTCAGAATGACTGAGGCACATCAATGGATCTTCGACCTTGGGCATATCATGGAAGATGAAGCAGCTGGGAAAGCATATTAAAAGCCGAGCATCCACTGAACCTCCAAATGCCTAGATTCTCTAAATGTCTACCGAGCATAGACTACCGAAACCGACTTTATGAGTACTCGAATTCCGAGCAACGTGCAATAAAGCCTAACTCAATCCATCACTCGGGTTTGGCATTCTCTAGCTTGCAGTTCACGACAGCAAGCTATCTCCGAGCATCTGGCTCTGTTTCTTAGTTAAATTCTGTTATTATTATTCTTGAGCACCCAGTTTGATAGCCGGACAAGTCGCATAAAGATCGTTAAGCAAGTGTTGCTAGCATGACTTGAAGAAGCATGGAAAGGAGATATACTTATACATCAGCTCTGAAGTTAAAATTTCAAAATGAAAAGTTAGAGAATCTTGTCAATGGGATTTGTCTAGCGTCGGTGAGTTCATGTGTTTTAGCGCAAACAAGTCTACCAATCAAATTTCAATATGACAGTAAAGTCAGTGGCCAACATATATTCTTGAGGGCACTGGAGAAGAATTACCTGTGGACACTTCAAACAAGCTTCAAATCCTACATCAATTACGGCCCAAGATGAAATAAAGAAGGCCTTGAGGAAGCTTCGTTCTAATTATATAAACCATGTCCAAGTAAAGCGTTGTTGACACTCAGACATATTAAACTACATTCGAAGGATGAGTTCAGGGCAGTACGAGGTGCCAAGGAACCGAGTACACTCAAACTCGGACAGTGACAAAGATTTTCTTAGACAGTCAAATTACATAAATAAAAAAGATTATGGAGAGACCTTCAAATACTCAACAATAATTGAACAACTTCAACAAACATAAATATTCGTCTACTAAAAAAGGGGACAAGCACATCAAAGATAAATTTTCTCTTCTTTCTCAATTATTTATTTTCACATCTTATTCTCATGGAATAACTACAGCTTGTCATACAAGCACGTTTACACATCTATGCACAGTTGTTCATCCATGGATACATGATTATTATCCATGCAAAACATGCACCAATCACATTGATATATTACAAAAGGATTGACCATCAATTGAGATCGATTAAAAGATCCCAAAATTGTTGTTCATTTGTCTATCGTTGCAGATGAAGAAAATGTATTTACTGGCTACAAGTAAAGACGCTACTTTAAGCACTGATTAGTCCAAACAATCAGGTACTCTGATCATCTCACTCGGCATCAACATTGCACTCATGTGCAGAAATTGTCAAATGACATTAGACACATCATTAAACAACACTAATGAAAACAAGCAACACTCAGGCAGTCGGATGCTCACCAAGCCAGTTGGCACAATTCGACATAAGACCAACCTCTCTAGCACTGTTCAACATAAGACCAACATCAAAGTCCAGCGACTGAAGCTAGCCCCCTCAGGTCATTTCATAACACTGAGGCTAAGACTTGGGTCATTTCATAACACCGAGCATTAAACTCCAGCAACTGAACTTGGTCCCCTCAAGTCATTTCATAACATTGACGGGTCAAAACTCGAGTCATTTCATAACACCGAGCATTAAACTCCAACAACTGAAGCTGGTTCCTTAGGTCGTTTCATAACACTGACGGGTCAAAACTCGGGTCGTTTTATAATACCAAGCATCATTGAAGACTCAGGTTGTTTTATAACACTGAAATACAAAACTCGAGTCATTTTATAACACCGAGCGTCATCAGTAACTTGAAAAAATTATCATCTCTGAGCATCTCAAATCCAACATGAAAGATCATTCATTACTCAAACTATCAAGTAGCAGATCATCTTCTCAACAGTATCACTACAACACTCCATCAAAATCTTAGACATAAATATCCAAGCAGACTTTTGTGTAAGACTCTTGATATCCCACATCTAAATCCTACTATGATAAGGACTACAATCTTTCATTAATGAGGAAGGAAGTCTATTTATCTCCTAATCAAGGCAATCCTACAAAACTAAGGAATCATATTCCTCTCTATATATACATCTCATTTCATCTCATATCATTCATTCAACATCATTACATTACTCTACATCAAGCCATGACTATCATCTCATCATACAAGCAATCATCCAACACGCATTCTCTCATCAACCTTTTATTCTACTTACTGGCTTTATTATTATTTTCCCCATACAAATACTAACTTAATCTTCAAAGTGTTTGTGGGGGAAACCCTACCCATTCACCCAACTCTCTCGTCAATGTAGGTTCCACGGCAAAGATTTAATTCGGAGTTATCATTGACATTCAAAGAATCAATTTTAGACTCTCATGAGTCATAACAAATTTTCAGGGTCATAAATTGTGATAAATTTTAGCTTCTTTAACAATTAATTAAGTGTTTGTAAGATAGAAATGCAACCAAAGCTCGAGATACTATTCCAAATTCAAAATTCCAAAATGAGATCCACATCCAAGACTGTACCATAAAAATAAATGCATTAAACAAGGTTCTCAAAATCAGCCATAACAATCTATCTAGAGTGCAAGAGTGCATAGAGACATAAAAATTACACAATTAAGCGTATATAATAATGAAAAGTTACATCCTAAATAATATTTTTCCAAATTTAGAATTTAATGAAAGCTAGAACCAAGTTTATGCCACAATTAGGCTCGATTCATCCAAAATTTATCAAAAGAATCAAAACCAGCAATCTATCATGTCTTATTAAAATGAATCCACCATTTTAGATTGTTGTTTGCAATGGATCCATGCGAATTGATATAATGCAAATATGCATAGTTCTTT
>CATIWK010304559.1:0-10615 GCA_949634005.1 Mallotus japonicus | reverse complement strand
CTTTGTGTGTTGTAGGAATATCACAGTCCAAGCATGTCCCTTTTTGCATTGTAATATCTTGTTTTTGAATGGTAGCATTATTGCTCAAGGGTTCAGATTTATGACGTGCAAACCATTCAATTGTATAAGGAAAAGTGGTGACTTCCAATGTATCTTGAGATATTGGATTCTGAACAGGAGCGTGAAAGGTGAGAGGACAATAAATTAAAGAAAAGAAATGGAGAGAGCAGGGAGAGAGAAATTATAAATTGAAGGGTGTGGTGAACTGAAAATGTGAAAGGTGAAAGGACAATAAATTAAAGAAAAGAAATGGAGAGTGCAGGGAGAGAGAAATTTTATTGAAAGGTTCAAAGAAAAAAATGTTAAGAAAAAAACATTACAGTAATCTTAAGAAAAGAAATCTTAATTTATCTAACCTTTCATTTTTAGGCATCATGTGGAGTGGCCACCGGCCAGAACAATGATGAGAACTTTTAAGACAGGTCATGCCACATATGTTCAGAAATGGATGCATCTCCTTTGCACTTTATACCTTGAGTACCCAGATGAAAGCTTGTGAAGTTGAATGATATTGATGTGGCATGACAGATTAGTATGAAAAAATGACGAAAATTAATATAATTGAAGAAGAAGAAAAATTGTATTTTGAGATGATGAGCCACTCTCCGTTCCACCATTTTTGCGAGTTTGAGAAAAAAAAAAGAAGATGAAAAGAAGAGGAAAGTGAGTAAGTGGTCATTGGGTTGCTTTTCAAGATTTTGAGTAACGGAAAAGAAGACGAAAAGAGAGGAAATTGAACAAGTGACCCATGGGTTGCTCTGTTTTGTGGGTAGAGGGAAAAACCAAATTGAGAGCTTAACATGTGTTGAAATTCTAGCAAGCCACGTGTCGAAATTTTGGAGTATCACTTGTAAAGCTCAGCTTTATATATTTATATAGATAGATATAGATAGATAGATATGGATATAGATATAGATAGATAGATAGATATAGATAGATAGATTCTACACCCTTCTCTACATCTTTGTAGAAGATTATTACTTTAGTTAACAAATAATAAATAGCTCTAGAGATAGAGTTGTGTGGAGTGCTATAGCATATTGTAGAAGTGTGTAGAGAGTCCAAGAAGATAAGGGAATATAAGAGAAGATAAGAGAAAATAAGGGAAGATAAGAGAAAATAAGGGCAGATAAGAGAAGATAAGGCTCCCTTATGGAGGTTTAAGTGAGGAGGTGGGAATAGTACCCAACCCTCACCTATAAATACCTCCATCCTCATTTACAAATGTGTGTCATGGGAGAGTTAGTGTATGTGTAAAAGAGTGTGTGTTCTGGGTGAGTTAATTAAGAAAATGTCTTAAGTGTTTATGAGAATATTATAATGTGTGAGTATGTACAAATACTCTTATACTAAAGTATCTTTGATATAATAGTAGTTAGTTTATTTGTCTTCTATATATTCTACAAGTGGTATCAGAGCGGGACGGTCGAGGGCCCAAAGGAGTTATTTAGTTCGAGATAGCGAAGTATCCTAAGGGATAATTATCTCATGCACAGTCAAGAGGTACTGTGAAGCCGGTTGCTTGCTTGGTTAAGAGAAGTCCAAAATCTCGAGGTGGACCTCACAAGGGACAGTATAAAGAAGTTGAACAATTATAACTATAGTACGTGGTCAACATGTTTGGAGTCATATCTCCAAAGTCAAGATTTGTGGGAGGTAGTCGGCGGAGGTGAGAGTACGCCGCCTCCAGAAGCAGATGTTGAACCATTAAAGAAGTGGAAGATCAAAGCTGGGAAAGCAATGTTTGTGATCAAGGTGACGATTGAAGAAGAAATGTTGGAACATATCAAGTACGCTCCCACACCTAAAGAAGCTTGGGATATTTTAGCCTCACGATTTTCTAAGAAAAATGAGATGAGAATACAAAATTTAGAGATGGATTTAATGTCTATTAAACAAGGGTAGATGTCTATTAATCAGTATTTTTCAAAGTTAAGTTTTTATGTCGAGAAATTTCAGAATTAGATTTTGCATCAAAAATTAGCGAAGATAGAATGAGAAGGATTATTATTTATAGGATTAAGCCAGAATATAGAGGGTTTATTACTGTTGTTCAAGGTTAGCCTAAACCACCCACATTAATGAGTTAGAGAATTTATTAGCCAATCAAAAGACGTTAGCTAAACAAATGGCTGGAGTTTCATTGAAGAGTGAAATGAATGAAGAAGCATTATTTAGCAGACATAGAAGAAGTCATCTTAGAGATTGCAATTCTAGAAAGTCCAATAGAGATGACAAGACTGATTCAGAGGAAGATAGAAATGAAAGAAGGTGGAAAGGCCAAAGTCGATGTTCAAGGGGAGCTCAATAACGTCGAAACCAAGAAGACACACAAGATAAAAGATATCGCCAATGAGATGTGGAATGCTATAATTATGGCAAGAAAGGTCATTATGTGAGAGACTGTCGGTATAGAAGAGCCGAGAGAAATGCTGTGACATCAACACAACCTCAAGTTCAAAGTGAAGAAGAATGGGACTTTGACATTCAAGCATCGTGTGTAATTAAAGAGCAAGTAAATAATGGTTCAAATGAATTCATAGAGGCATATGATAATGAAAACGAATGGGATGTATTGGCAACATCTACTATATTAGAGTATCTTGAAGAATCATACGAAAGTGAAGAAGAGTGAGATATGACGGACTCAAGTTTATTTGAAAGTGCTCCATTAGAGGAAGAAATTCAAGAACAAATGAATTCAAGTGCTGAAGTTGAAAAGATATCTCCAAGTGTGGTCATGGAGAAAGAAGATGTTGAAGAAGTCGAATGGAAGGAAGAGAGTGAGATAGTGCACAGTATGGGGGAGCAACTGGAAGAGAAACATGAAAGTCCTAAAGTAATAAAGGAGCTCTTGTGGTCTTCAAATGATGAAGAATTAGGAGATGAAGCTTTGATGCAAAAGGAAGATCAAGAGAAGGAAGTAAAAGCAATACAAGAAGAACATGAGGCAAACTAAAGAGAGAAAGACACTAACATGACATTGGGTGAAGAAAATATAGAGAAAATTTTCAAAGGATATAGAAATAATTTCTTAAGCAGCAATTGGAGGATCAAACACAATGATACAATGCGATTGTCAATGACCAAAAGGATTAATATACAAGATGAAGGAATAGGATATAATGATCAAGATGGATGAGGAGTTCCAAAGATCGAAGACAAAAGAGTTGGTGCTGAGGGGGAGTGTGAAGACATCACCAACTCTACACCCTTCTCTACACCTTTCTAGAAGATTATTACTTTAGTTAACAAATAATAAATAGCTCTAGAATAAGATAGAGTTGTGTGGAGTTCTCTAGCATATTGTAGAACTGTGTAGAGAGTCCAAGAAGATTATGGAAGATAAGAGAAGATAAGAGAAGATAAGGCTCCCTTATGGAGGTGTAAGTGAGGAGGTGGGAATAGTACCCAACCCTCACCTATAAATATCTCCATCCTCATTTGCAAATGTGTATGTCATGGGAGAGTTAGTGTATGTGTAAAAGAGTATGTGTTGTGGGTGAGTTAAGTGAGAAAATGTCTTGAGTGTTTATGAGAATATTACTGTGTGAGTGCGTACAAATACTCTTGTACTAAAGTATCTTTGATATAATAAAAGTTAGTTTATTTGTCTTCCATATATTCTACAATGACTCTATTCCCATCTATGTCAATGCATTTGAACATGAACCAATCATTCTGGCTGATAAAGACAAACTTTGAATTTTGAATTTTGTAGATAACTTTGAATTTTGCAGCACTATGTTTGTTAATATGATTCTATTGGATAGTGTCTTCATTTTTTAGCTCTTTTTGAGACTTCACAAAGGCACAGAAAATCATAAGGATTTTATAATAGGTAAACCCTGGCTGAGTATTGAGGTGCAAAAAGATTTGATTTTACTTAAGAATCAGCTGCCTTTCTCAATTCTTAAGCAACTATACGACTTTGCCAAACCAAACTTGGCTAATGGAAGTGATCTCCCATCTTTTCTTGACCTTACCCGTAATTATTTCTCCTATTTCAAGCCCAAAAATGCAAAAATACCAACTAATGAGAAAATACTGCACTTCACTGATCTGGTCAGGCACTTTTATACATTCAGTCACCCTGATATGTAGACTGGAAGTATTGGAAGTCTTTACTGTAGAATAAAATTTAGAGGAAAAGAAGAAAGAATTCAAGGGAAATATATATTTCATATATTACCATAAGAGAGTTTACATTCTTTATGTATACATCAAGTATTCCTATATATGGAAAACCTAATTATACATAAAAATTAGGAATAAAATAACATCCTAAATAATTCCCAACATATACAAACAAATCTTTGACTTTCTAGAGCTCACTTCAACATTTGCAACATAACAAAGCTGCACCAGGCCAGATTGAAGTTGAAGCCTACTGAAAATAAATGCTACCTCGAAATTGAATTTAAAAAGGGAATAACCTGTCTTTGGAGAGTAGAGTTACAGCTGCCTCACTTTGAAGTTGATGATATCACCAGGGGTGTAAACGAGTCCAGTAGCTCGTTGTTCGGCCCGATAAAAACTTATTCGAGCTCGTATATTGAAGATCGTTTAATAAACGAACCGAGCTCAAACTATACAAAACTCGGCTCATGAAGCTCGCGAGCTAGCTCATAATTTTAATGTTTAATAATTTAATTTTTGATGTATAATATATAAATTCTTATTGTAAAAAATTATTTTAAAAAATACATTATTAGAATAAAATCATAATTTTTATTAAATATATTATAATTTATTTAGTAAATAATTTTAATTAATAGTTTGTATTTTTTAAAATTTCTTTAGACTTGTTTAAACTCGCTAACAGTTCGTAAACTAGCTCAATTATAAACAAATTAAGCCCAAACTAGTCAAAGCTCAGCTCGACTCGGGTCGACTCGATTACACCCATAGATATCACTGAATTCGTAGTTCAAAATTTAATGGCTCTAGAGCAATGTCATTATCCTTATGAAACTTACATTTGCAATTACATTCGGTTGTGGGACCTTCTTACTGACACTGCTCATGATGTGGACTTGCTTGTTGAGAAGAAAATACTTGTTAATGGGCTAGGGGATAGTGCTGCTGTTGCAGATCTCTTCAACAAACTATGCAATCAAATTGGAGAAGTCAAGTCTTGTTACTTCCAGCTCTCTGAAGATATGAACAAGTTCTATGAGAATTGTGGCAACCATACTATGGTAATATTAAGAAGTATATATTTTGGGGATCTTTAGATAGGTACTAGAATTGTGGCTGCTATTCTACCTCACTGTATAAGCTGTATGCTCTATTCTACAACTCTAGGCTCAAGTATAATAGCTTTGAATTGAATTTGATTTTTGGGAAATCCTATCTCTACTTTTTTTTTTTTGAATTGAATTGAATTATTTAGGAAGATTAATTGTTCCATGATTCAAATGGTCTTTGATGAAGTGCTTGTTAACCTTCACATGCTTAGTCCGATCATGTTGAACCGAGTTGTTTGCAATTGCTACGGCTGCCTTATTATCATAATGTAACATCATAGGTTTCGAATGATTTAGTCCCAAATCCTATACAATTTGTTTTATCCAGAGAAATTCACATACACCTTGTGCTATTCCTCTAAACTCAGCTTCAACACTCAACCTTGCTACGACTTTGTATTTCTTTCCCCTACAAGTGACCAGATTCTTTCCAATAAATGTAAAGTACCCAGATGTTGATTTTAGATTAGTTTGGTCTCCGGCCCAGTCAATATCAGTATAGCCAATAATTTCATGATCCTTATTTCTCCTAAAAAAATAAATCTTTACTTGGAGAAGACTTTAGATATCTTAGCACTCGGTATACCACATCCATATGTTTTTTACTTGGAGACTGCATGAATTGACTTACAACACTTATTGCATAAGTAATGTCCTGCCGGGTATGAGATAAGTAAATTAATCTTCCCACCAGCCTTTGATACCAAGCCTTATCAGTTGGAACCTGATATTCTCATATTGATAATCCATGGTTGACTTCCATTGGAGTCTCGATTAGCTTACAATCAGGCATGCTGATTTCGGTCAACAAATCCATTACATACTTTCATTGGCAGAGAGAAATTCCTTGAGTTGATCTTGCAACTTCAATCCCTAAAAAATTCTTTAAGTTACCCAGATCCTTGAGTTCAAACTCGGTTGCTAACTATCTTTGTAGGGTTGTTATCTCACTCTAATAATTTCCAGTGACTACCATATCATCAACATACACAATAAGAGCAGTGACTTTACCCATCTTTTATTTGATGAATAGCGTATGGTCAGCATCACTTTGTTTATAACCGAGCTTCCTCATAAATGTCAAGAGTCATCCAAACCATGCTCGAGGCGATTTCTTAAGTCCATAACATGCCCTTTTTAGTTTGCATACTTGGTCAATGTAACTCGTTCCAGGTGGTGGATCCATATACACTTCTTCATCTATAGTTCCATTCAAAAAAGCATTTTTTACATCAAACTGTCGTAGTGGCTAGTCTAGGTTAGCAGCTAATGAGATAAGATCTCTGATGGTATTCATTTTTGCTACTGGGGTAATTTTATCTTCATAGTCAATTCCATGCTTCTGAATATATCCCTTTGCTACCAATCGAGCTTTATATCTATTAATGCTTCCATCCAGATTATATTTGACAGTGAATATCCACCTACATCTTACCATTTTCTTTCCTTCAAGCAGTGGAACAAGTTCCCATGTGGAGTTCTTCTGTAATGGCTTCATTTCATCATTCATGGCTTTCTTCCAATATGGATCAACTAAAGCCTCTTGCACATTACTCAAAATAGATACGATAGATAATTGATGTACAATATATACATGTGATTTAGATAAATGGTTTGTTTATATGAAATTATTAATAGGATATTTAGCTTTGGTATTAAGGTCTAGATCATATTGTCTTTTGGGAATCCCTCTATTTATTCTAGAAGGATAACGAGGCTCGATATTTAGGGTCACTAAGGGAGATGAGTTTACCTCATTATGCACATCCAGAGTTTCTTCAGCTTCTGGTGAGGACTAGGAAGATGTACTATCTTGATTAGTTTTATGTCTGAGCCAAATACTCGGACTATCTTCAGTTATCTGTCCAGGTGGGATGCTCGGAATTATTATCTGATCATATAAGATGCTCGGAATAGGTGAGACACTCAGAGTGCTATCTTCAAAGAATCCCTGAACTCTCTCCCCCTGAAGAGAGCACTCGGATTGAGAGAAGTAGGGTGTATTTTCATGGAACTGAACATCCTGTGTTACATACATCTTCTTAGCATTTGGATTATAACACTGATATCTCTTTTTTTAGTTTTGCATATCCAATAAAAATACATCAGATAACTCGTGGATCTAATTAATGAGTACCTGATGAACAAATGCCGAGCATCCAAAGACTCGAGGCTCAAGATTATTAAGAGATGAAGCTGGGACAAGCTCCTAAAGTTTCTAAAGAGGAGTTTTGAAACTGAGTACCCTTGATGGAGTTTGGTTTATAAGATAGGCAGTAGATCAAACAGCCTCTCCCTAGTATTCCCAAGGAACAATCATGTCAAATAGAGATGCCTAGACTACTTCTAATAGTTGCTAATTTTTTCATTCTGCTATACCATTCTGTTGGGGGGTTCCGGCACATAAAGTTTGGTGATGAATGCCATGCTCGTGGAAAAATTTTTTAAGAGCCAAGTTAAGATACTCTTTACCATTGTCAGATTGTAAGACTAGAATTTGACATTGATATTGTGTGGCCACCATTTTGTGCAAGTCTTGAAACATAAAACACACATCTCCCTTGTTTGAAAGGAGGGATACGTAGGTCATCCGGGTAAATTCATCAATAAATGTTGCAAAATATCGAGCACCAGACAAAGTGGAAATCCGAGCAGGTCCCCTTATATCAAAATGAATAGTCATAAATGGAACTGAATTTTTATTATAACTCAGTACATATGAAGTCTGGTGGCTCTTTGCCAATTCACAAATATCACACTTGAACTCGGAGTCTGTGATACTCAAAAATAATTCAGGCTTTATTTTCCTAAGATAATTAAAAGATAGATGTCCATGCAAGATGACGATGCCATAAAATTACTTGTTCATTGTCCGAGCTTCTTCCAACAACACTATTGACTTGACTTGATTTATGACTCGGATCACCATACAAATCAAGATAGTACAACTTTCCATGTTTAACACTAGAGTGAAGAATCCGGTGCGTTGCAATGTCCTGAAATAAATAGTAGTTAGGCCAAAATTTGACAGTACAATTTAATGTTTCAGTGATTTGGCCAACAGATAGTAGATTACAAGAAAGAGATGGAACAATAAGAACAATATCTAAATTCAGAGAGTTAGAGTTGGATACTGATCCTTCATGGGTGACGGGTGCTATTCCTCTATTAGTAGTCAAAATATTTTGTTGGTTTGATGGTTGGATGGAGGTAAGATGATGGATGGAGTTTTTCATATGATCAGTAGCACCTATATCAATAATCCATGTATCATTCCAAGTAAGATTTATCATACCTGATGTTTCATCAAGGTCACCATTTGGTTTTGTGAAACTAGAGGTGGCAATTGCAGCTTTTTCGAGTTTCTTGCGAGGCTTTCTATTGAAATCCCACCATTTCGGGTAACCTACAATTTTATAGCACCGTTCCTTAGAGTGTCCAACTTCACCACAATGAGTACAAGTGTATGTATTGGACTTACTTGGTACTTTCCCTTTGGATTGTGGTCGAGTCCGAGCAGCTATAAGTACTGCATTATCCGATATAACCTTTGGCTCCTTCATCGTCTGTCGCTAGTTTTGATCCTTACGCACATATGCATAACTTGACTCAAGATCAAGTGGTGGATCCTTCCATAGTATTTCACTTCGAGCATTATTAAATTCCGAGTCAAGTCCGACTAAGAAAATGTGTGTTCGAAGCCGAGCAATATGCTTGTGGAGTGATACTACTCCATTGACATCCTCCCCTTGAGCACTCGTCTGAGCATCAATTTCTTGAAATATCCCAACTACCTCATTATAGTATATAGACAATGGCCTACCATTCTGACGAGTAGTAAATGACCTTCTATTTAACTCGAACAACTAAGATTCATCTGATCCATCATAAAAGGTTTTGGAGACAGCATCTCATATCTCCTTTGTTGTTTGAAATCGGATAAATCTCTGCATCAATATTGGACTCATAGAATTAATGAGCCAACTTTTTACTCCGTGATTATCAATGAGCCAAGTCTCCAAGGCTTTATCTCTGGCAAGTGGTATTAAAATTGTACCAGTAAGAAAGCCATATTTATTTCTGGCTCCAATTCGCATCTCCATGGGTTGTGACTATAGAGGGTAGTTCGTATCATCGAGTATAATTCCAGTAGGAAATGAAGAATTATCTTAAAGGGTTTAAATGAAATTCGGTGTTCCATGTAATATAATGGATGTGTTTTCAGTGGTCATGGTGGATGTAGACACCCAATTCCGGGATAAGCGAGTGTGGATGCGACAGAGTACTCCGATGATGAGAATTTATTATGAATAGATCCTCAAAATTTGATTTTTGGATCTCAAAGGCTAAAATGCTCTTTCTCAAGGATTTAATTGAGTTTTCAAGGACTAAATTGAAATTTTTCTTCTTTCAGGGGTCTTTTAGTAAAAGTTTTCTTCTTCAGGGGTCTTTTAGTAATTAAAACCGATCGGAATTACACATTTCCGGTCGAAAATGCATAATTCTGATCGGAATTATGTATTTCTGATCGGAAATACATAATCTCGATCGAGATTATGCAGTTTTAATTGCGTTCTAACTCTGTTTTTTATTTTTTCAGTCAATAAAATCAATTTTTCTAACATTTTGATTGGTCAGATGATGAGATTTATCTCTGTTTAGAGTCCTAATTTGAGTCTAATTTTATCATTGAAGTCACAGTAGGTTACGTGACTTAGTTTAGGGTTTTCTATATAAACTAAGCTTAACTCCTGAGCAGGGGACTTTTCTTTTTGGGCACTGTTTTTTTTTTTGAGACGTCAATTTTACTTCTATTCCCTGAGGACTTCTTGTGGAGTTCCTGCTGGGACGAAAAGGAGGATTTTTACAAAACCAAAAAAGCTTTCAAAAAAAGAGGTTTTAATATTCTAAAACTTGAAGAGAAGTAGATAGCAAGCCGAGAACAAAAGATCAATTCTGAAGGTTTATTTCAAAAGCAAACGGTGACATACACACCACTCTGAGGAGCAAATCAATACTGCATCCATTCTCATATTCATCTCCTTTCTTTTTTATTTTGATTTTATTTGTTTATTTTATGTGATTTTTATTTATCACCTTTCAATCATTTGTTTACTGACTTTTATTCTTTTCGCCCAGTTTTTTAGTTAACAATTGTTTTGTTATTTTATTATTTCTTCATTTAACCTTTTTCATTTAGTTTTGTTTTCATTTGTTCACTTTAATAATATTTACGTTTGTAATTTTTTATTCTGTGTTCTTTTGCTCTTTGTTTGTTTATTTTATTTATTATTATTATTATTTTC
>CATIWK010304486.1:0-12026 GCA_949634005.1 Mallotus japonicus | reverse complement strand
AAACCTATAAATCTTGTTCTTGATCTCAATCCAGCTATAGCCAGGATTTGTTTTAACTCCTGTATCTTTCATCAATTTCCTCACTCTTGCTGCCTGATCCCAGTACCCCACGCTTGCATACAAATTTGCCAATTGCACATGCGTAGCAGCACACCCCGGTTCCTTAAAAAGCCTTTGCTCTGCAGCTTGAATACCAATCCAAACACTTCCGTGAAGCCTGCAGGAGGATAAAAGTGATCCCCATATAACAGCATTGGGGGATACAGGCATCCCCAAAATGATATCTCGTGCCTCTTCTATTAACCCAGCACGTCCTAGAAGATCAACAAGACATGAATAGTGGTCCAGCTGCGGCCTCAAACTATATTCAACCATTGAGTTGAAGTACTTCCTCCCTCTTTCAACAAAACCAGCATGGCGACAAGCAGATAGAACACCTAGAAATGTTATGGAGTCAGGTTTTACATTCAGCTTCTTCATCTTTTCGAAAAGCTCAATTGCATGCATTGCCAGCCCATGCTGCGCATACCCACTAATCATTGAATTCCATGACACGATGTCTTTACTGAAAATGTTATCAAATATGAAGAACGCATCTTGAATGCTCCCACTCTTAGAATACATTGATACAAGAGCATTGGCAATGTGCAAATATGAATGAAAACCCATTTGAATGATTTGACAGTGAGCACTCCTCCCGTGTCCAAGAGCTCCACTTCCTGTGCAAGCGCTCAAAAGACTAGTGAAAGTGAAATCATTAGGTTCCAATGTTGAATTTCTCATAACAGAGAACAGCTCCAAACAAACGTCAACTTGGCAATCGTGTGCAAACCCAGAAATGATAGCAGTCCAAGCGACAATATTTCTCGCAGGCATTTCATGAAACATCTTATGTGCATTATCCAACTCCCTACATTTACAGTAAAGAGTGATCAAAGAACTTCCTATATAGGAATTGGAAAGGAGCCCAGTAGATATCGCTAAGCAATGATACTGAATCCCTCCGCGAAGATCACGCAAGGAAGCGCAAGAACTCACTGCACTGGACAAAGAGGCAGCATCAAAACGCATAGAACACATAAAACCGTCCGGCTCTTCATTGTTTACAAAAGAAGATTCAAGGATTTCATCAAGCACATTGGAGATTCCCTCTGGCCGGGTAGAAGAAGCGAAATCGTTATTCCTCGAGAGTTGATGGGAATTCAAGAAGCCCTGAATGAGGTGAAGATGCGTTTGGCAAAGCGTAGCCGTGGATGGAGCTTTGGGAGAAATGATGTCTAGAATTCGGAGCGCCCTGTAGTCGAAACGCTTTGCATGTCTGAATTTGAATTTGGTGTGCGAAGAGAATGATCGAGCGCAGAGAAGCTGTATTGCGTAAGAGAGTTTATTCCTGACACGGCCTCCAAGAGAAACAATGTTGTTATTATTATTATTACCATTGTTCATGCCTCACCAGAATTCACTGCCTTAGTTTTAGCCTAATTGCATCTTGTAGAGTGACTAGAGAGAGTCCCAATCAGAACCAGCGAAAAATTAATTTAGTAAGATGGCAGCAGGTGTGTCAACCAAAAGATTGTGGAGGTTTAGGTGCTCGAAGTGCTAGACAGGGAAATGTGGGGTTCCTTATGAAATTGGCTTGGGAAGTGATTTCGAATTCAGATAATCTGTGGGTCTCTGTGTTGCGATCCAAATATATGTCTCGAAGTGATCACAGAGGTTCAGTGGAGGGAAAGAATTGCTCGGTGATTTGGAGAGGCATTTCTAAAGTTTGGCAATCAGTTGAGAATGGCTTGGGTTGGAGCTTAGGTGATGGAAGTCGTATTCGCTTCTGGTTGGATAAATGGGCTAATTTAGATGAATGTTTGCGGGACCTAGCCATCACTGATACTCCAGGTGAGCATTCTAGTGTAAAAGTGCAGCACTTCGTTGATTCAATGGGTAATTGGGACTGGCCGAAATTCCAGAATTTTTTGCCTTATTCGGTGCTATTGCACATTGCCGCTATCAAACCTCCCAGACCTTCAGATGGGCAAGACATGGCATACTGGAATCATTCTTCGAGTGGTAATTTCTCGGTGAGTTCAGCATACAATGTTATCATTTCTGATTCTAATTTTATCAATGACCCTAAATGGAGAGTGTTTTGGAAATGGAAAGGGCCAGAACGGGTTAGATACTTTTTATGGCTTTGCCTCCATGGTAAAATCCTGACAAATCTTGAAAGACAACGAAGACACCTTTCTGAGCACTCTTTTTGCAACCGGTGTGGTTTGGGAGAAGAACCTCTTAGTCATGTCTTAGAGACTGTCCCGTAGCTGAAGAGTTGTGGCTGCGTTTGCTCCCTGCATCAAAGTTAATTCCTTTCTTTGATCTAGACTTTGAGACCTGGTCGCTTTGCAATTTGAAAAATAGTTTTGACATTCAGGGCGAGTTAAACTGGCCTAGTGTGTTTGGAACTTCTTGTTGGATGTTATGGAAAAATAGAAACAGTGTGTTGTTTGATGATTCTTAAAGTGAACCTTGGAATCTGGCTGTCATCAAGGTGAGAATGTTCGCCACGGCTGATCAACAGATGGCGGGCACTTTCCGGCTTCAACGTCAGATAAAGCATATCAGCTGGCAGCCTCCAAGCTCTCCGTGGCATAAGTTGAATACTGATGGATGCCTTAAACAAGCTGCAAGTCTAGCTGGTGCGGGTGGGATTATTAGAAATTATCTTGGTGGGTGGATCGGAGGTTTTGCCGCTAATCTGGGTTCTTGCAGTGTATTGGAAGCGGAGCGTTGGGGTATAGTGCATGGTCTTCGAACTGCTTGGGACATGGGTATAAAACATCTCATTGTTGAATCTGACAATAAGAGTGTAGTTGATATTCTGCATCAACGTATTAGCAGTCCTATTCGAATTAAGGCTCTCATCCCGGAAGCTCGAGGTCTGATAGGTCGAGATTGGCAAGTTCAGATTAATCATGTATTCAGGGAGGGCAACAGGTGTGCTGATTTCTTGCCAAGTCACGCCCTCACTCTTCCTTTAGGCTGCTTGTATTTAGATAGGCCTCCTGATGGAATCATGGATTTGTTGTTTCAGGACAGACTAGGAGTTTCTACTCCTAGAGACTGCGCTCTTTAATTGGCGTAGCCATTCCTCCTTATATAAAAAATACAAGCTAACATCCTCTTCTCAAACTGCATTTACAACTAGCTGGGAAGTCAGTCATCTACAAGTACCTTGACATTTGACAACCAATGCAAAGCACAATAAGACTTGATCCCTTGAAAAAAAAAAAAAAAAAAAAACTCTCTGCCTTCATTCATCTCGCTACTTGCTTTCACATATTGAATAGATTTTTTGGCCTTCTGCTACTGATTTTTGCTACCAATGTTTCCTGTAGTGCCTCCATCTTCATGCCCCTTATTTCCTAGGCTTTTAGCTTTGCCAGTTCTGGACTGGATTGCACTTTTCTCAGGTTTCTGACTCTTCTTGATGATTTCGAGTGCCAATGATTTCAGTGGAACTGCAATGTCCAAAGGCACAAGAACAGTTTCCAATTCATGCCACTCAAGATCTTCAAAATCGCCATCTTCATACACCACTCTGTACCATCCAGTTTCCTTGTCAAACTCTGTCACAGTGCCTCTATATAATTTGTCCCCAAACAATTTTTGAACTTCCCGTCCTTCAAACCATTCACCAAAGCTAGTATTTCCAAGAAATCCTGCATCAAGTCCTGTGTTTTTCTGTGATTCAGTGTCGTTCGTGCTACTTGAGAAAACAAGAGAGCTCTCCCTCAGATTGATGTCTGGCACCCCATTGATAACAATAGCAGGTTCCCCTGGTAACTCCAATACACCTGGCAGTAAAGAGTCTGACTCTGGCTCTTTGGCTGTGTTAGTCATTTCTGGCTCTCTCTGTCTGTCAAACAGCTTCTGGATGAAGTTAATAATCTGCAAATGTAAGGCATGTCTCAATGATCCTTAGAGTTTCATGTTTTTTCAATTTACTGTGAACCAACTGGTCTTCAGATAATAAAAAGCGAAAGCATCTTTATTTATTTATTTCTTCTTTTTTCTGTGAAAGAAATAAACAAAGAAATGCTTTATTCCTCTTTTACTAAATATTCACATTGTGAACACTAACATTATTTCCTCCAGAAATTCAGCATCATGAATTACTATAAACTGCTTAAATCAACATTATAAAAGCTATTATAGCCTTTCTATGGCGGCATGCATGCACATAATGATAAACATACAAACAGGGATAAATAAATTAACCATTGACTGGTTTAGATCAGACCCAAAATGACTTGCCAAAAAAACAAAATAGTAACACTCTCGTGGCACAACCTCTACTAGAAAAGGTGGAGAAACACTATTCGGCTGAGCATCTGCTCCAAGTAATCTTGGAAATGAAAATAAAAGACAAAAATATTAGAGTAAGCTCGATTACTTAACTAGGGAATATACACAAACACTGGAAAAGTTCATAATGAAGGTATTTACTGAACCAATTACTTTATGAAGTCTCCCAAAAGACCATGATAAATTGTCTATGTGAAACTTCAGGTTTCTGCAGTCAACACAATGTAAATTGTACCACAGTTGAATCAATTGCTCCTCACCATTTTCATTGCAGACTTAGCTTACACTTCCTTTGTATTAAAGTTCATGAGGCAAAGAGATGTATACCATAGAAACTCAAAACTGAAACTAATTCTGAGCAAATTGCGAAGAAAACACAACACCATTTGAATATGTATTTCAAAACATTCAAAAGCATGAATTTCTTTATCAAATAAAAAAAAAAGAATTTCAAAGAATCAAATTTACTTCACCCAATATTCTTGAATATAAGAAACTTCAAAGCCTTCATTTGATCCTAAAATATGCAGATATCATTTCCTATTGTTCGCGAGTTGGTGCAAGTTGGTAAAGAGAGCTAATCGTGATTTAGGACTGACTTAGCCTTTATTATTGAATGGGCATCAAAGCCAGAGACAATAATAAATATATAAATCAAGCATCACAAAGGAAAAATAGTATGCACCGAAACAACACAACCAAAGGAGATGAAGAAAAGCGAACAGCCAAAGCTAAACTAGTGTACAATGAGCAGAAGAAAAAGAACAAACACTCTATCTGCAGCAGATTATTCATAGATAAGCAGCACAGTTCCCAATTTTTCTATAAATTTCAATAGCAAGGTGGTTATGATTCAACTTTACTTGAAGATTTCATACACTCATAGTTTTGCTTCAAAGGTAATAGTAATCTACCTTATTCTCACAAAGAAAATGCTTTATGCAAATGTAATATTCGATTCCTCTCCCTCCAAATACTGTAGATGTAGGCGTAACAAGACAACATCAAAATCAACAACGCTTTGCAATAAAAGTTTGGTCTTTCTGTTTTTTTTTTTTTTCCTCCAGCAACAAACCTTTTTTGGCCAGTAAGTAAAAGGAAATTTATTAAATAAAGAATTCTTGATTGTTTTGGTTTTCAACAACAAAATTTACCAGGCAATCACTTTAGTAATTGCATACGAAAAGAAAAGAAAGATTCTTGATGCATAAGGGTTGCTGCGGAAGAAAATATAATTAGGTACAAAATCATATTTAGTTTGATTTCCCTTATCAGACAAACAACCAAAAATATGTATGTAGCCAGAGCTTGTAAAACTACGACAAGGAATGATACACGAACCAAAGCCCTAATTTCATAAACCACCCACAAAATCATATTCCATTACAGATATGCACAATAAACAAGAGAAAGAAAACTCTAGCTTTATCCATCAAAACCATAACCGATTCTTTAACATAGTAGTCAAGAATTCATTGAAACAAGTTAAAGCTAAAATATTTCTCGAAAAATGGCCATAAAATCACACATTCAATGAGGAAGAGAAAAGAAAAAAACCAGCTTACAACTGAGAAATGGTAAGATGATGAGAAAAGGAGGATGCTTTAGCTCTTTGGTTTCTGCTGAAGCCTTTCAAGAATAAACCAACATCAAATTAACAAGGAATTGGCTTTGAAAGGCCAATCACTACAGTAACAAAGCTTGGAGTTGGACTGCTCCTCAACGACGTCGTTGTAGTAAAAATAGCGCACTCTGGCTTCGCGCCAAAGCCAAATACAATGTCCTTTGTGAATTCACAATTTAATTCACTTAGCGGATGAGGAATATATCAAACACTTTCGACGCCGCCCAAATCCACCGTCTCCTAGCCTCCGCCGCTGGCCTTGACTATTCCTCTTATGGCCACCTCCTCCACCACCTCACCGAACGCCGACTCCCTCTTCAAGCAAAACAACTTCACACACGGCTTATTCTCTTCTCAGTCACTCCCGACAACTACCTCGCTTCCAAATTAGTTGCCCTCTACTCCAAGACTAACCATTTAGCTTATGCCCGTCAAGTCTTCAATCAAATTCCACAAAAGAACACCTTCTCTTATAATGCTATGCTCATATCCTACTCACTCCATAACCGCCACGCAGATGCACTGAACCTTTTCTCCTTGTTGGCATCTTCGAAGTCGGTGATTGTCACTCCTGACAATATCTCCGTTACGTGTTTGTTGAAGTCACTGTCCAGTTTTATGTTAAGTGATGTTAAATTGGGTAAGGAGGTTCATGGTTTTGTTATGAGAAGAGGATACGATGCTGATGTTTTCGTTGAGAATGCTTTGATTACGTATTATTCCAAATGCGATTATTTGGTTTTGGCCAGGAAGGTGTTTGACAGAATGACGAAGAGAGATGTGGTCTCTTGGAATTCCATGATTTCTGGGTATTCTCAGGGAGGGCTTTATGAGGATTGTAAAACTTTGTACAGGGAAATGGTTGAATTTTCGGGGTTTAGGCCTGATGGGGTTACTGTCATGAGCATTTTGCAAGCATGTGGGCACACACAGGACCTTGTTTTTGGAATGGAAGTTCATAGATTTATTGTTGATAATCAGATTGAAATTGATATTTCGGTTTGTAATTCTTTGATTGGACTGTACGCTAAATGTGGGAGTTTAGATTATGCTAGGGAATTGTTCGATGAGATGAGTGAAAAGGATGAAGTTACTTATGGTGCTATCATATCTGGGTTCATGCTTCATGGATACGTTGATCAAAGTTTGGAACTTTTTAGAGGAATGAAAATTCAACTATTAAGTACATGGAACGCAGTGATTTCAGGTTTGGTACAAAATAATAGACATGATAGAGTTTTAAATTTTGTTAGAGAAATGCTGACACTTGGTTTGAGACCTAATTTCGTGACTCTTTCAAGTTTATTTTCAACATTAGCATATTTTTCAAATCTGAAAGGAGGGAAAGAGGTACATTCTTTTGCTGTTAAAAATGGTTACCACATGAATATCTATGTTGCAACTGCAATTATTGACATGTATGCAAAGTCAGGATATCTTTGTGGGGCGCAGAGGGTATTTGATCAACTGAAAGACAGAAACTTGGTTACTTGGACTGCAATAATCTCCGCATATGCTGTCCATGGCGATGCTAATTTAGCTTTCAGCCTTTTTAATGAGATGTTGATTAGTGGAATTCAGCCAGATGCAGTCACATTCACTGCAGTGTTGGCAGCTTGTGCTCATTGTGGAATGGTGGATAAAGCTTGGGAGATTCTTGAGGCCATGTCTAAGAAACACGGCATTCAGCCATTGGTGGAGCACTACGCTTGTGTGGTAGGGGCTCTGAGCAAGGCAGGAAGGCTTTCTGAAGCTAAAGACTTCATTTCTAAAATGCCAATTGAGCCAAATGCAAATGTCTGGGGAGCATTGCTTCATGGAGCTTCTATTACCAGTGATGTTGAACTTGGCAAGTTGGCTTGTGATCATTTGTTTGAAATTGAACCAGCAAATACTTGGAATTATGTTGTAATGGCCAACTTATATTCCCAGGCGGGGAGATGGAGAGAAGCTGATGAGGTTAGAAAAAGGATGAATAAGGTTGGGTTACAGAAGGTCCCAGGCAGTAGCTGGGTAGAAACTAGTAAAGGACTACAAAGCTTTATTGCTACAGATACATCTAGAGAAAATGCTGAAGAGATACATGTGATGTTGGAAGGGTTGGTTGGGTTGGTGAGAGATGAAGGGAAGGTTTTGCGAGATAAGCTTGATGAGGAAAGTGTCTATGGTTAGAATATTAAATTCAAGCAGAATTCTTGTAAATCAGGAAAAGACTCAGGCAGTTTCATGTAGAGTGTATTTGGGTGTGCCCTCTGTGATTCACATATCTTGCTTCAACATTTCTGAGAGATGCCAGGCAAGTTGTATTTCTGATAAAGATATGTATTTTGGTAGGAATACTGGTAACTATATGGATGCATAGAGTTTAGCTATGTGTTTCAGCTAAGTTGCTGGAAGTGTTGAAACCAGCAAGTGCTCCTTCTATCAGGACTATGAGGAAACATGCTTTTATAATTAATTCCATCCATCTGTTGATCTCTACCTTCTCAATGCGTCGATCATAAACACTGAGCTACCTAGATTGTTATCTTTTGTCATGGGAATGGTGGAATAGCCTTGCATGTCATCAAACACTTTTGGCTGGCTGCTAGATATGGCAAGCGTTTCTGGATTCGCACTTAGGCAGTTTACAAAAGCATCGTAGAGGTGAAGGTGGAAATAGTCCAGCTATATGTTTTCCATTAATAAAATTTTAATACTAGTGCTTTCAGAATCTGAAGGCTTAAAGGAAAAATTGTTGATTCTTTTTCAATCAAACTTTCTTGGATCAGGTGCAAAAAGGCTTTTGGAACAGTGCACTCAGCTATAGTTTGATCAATTACGACCTACGAGCATCATTATAAACTGTCAGTGTCATCTTTTATTAGTTCTTTAGTGGGACCGGTAGGCTCTTTATCTATCCTCTTTCCTTGAAGTTGCAATTAAAGCTTCAGCACCTTGCTTAGTTTATTCTCTTTTTTTTCCTTTAGTCAGTCCTTGTCCAGCTGCCAGTGCCATAAACTTATCATTGTGTCTCTTTTAGAATTAAACTAAGATGCTCTACTAGGCTAAATGGTAAAATTTAAGGCAAGAGAACTTGTTGCCAACTGGTTCATCTGCGTAAATTACTTGCATTAGTCTGAAATCGTTAGTTGCAAAAATGATGATACGATAGGGTCAGGTTACTAAGAAATTTTCACATCATAATCTGTTGATAATGTTGTTAGGATATATGATAACAAATTTTTTGGTTAACCACTAAAATTGTCCTGGCTATTCCTTGCAGGCGTTGGGGAATGGCAACTATGCTGTCATTTACAATGCATATTTGCCCAAAATCCTAGAAACCTACACTACAATATTTTATTTAACTAGAGAGGAAAGCGGTGCGTGCAATAGTCAAGGCCGACAAAAGGCCATGGTAACTGGCAGCTGGGGCAAAACTAAGCTAGCTTAGGATGACTGCTAAATCTCACCAACTTGGGTAATTTTTTTTTTTTTTTTTTAAATGACCAATAATGAAGTTGTAGGAGACAAGAGAAAGGAGCCATGGATGGGTTAAATGTTTATTTTTCTCTTCTGCTTGTTGGGTTACGGCAAGCAGAGTTATTAGAGATAATGAAAAGAAAGGTGTTTTGAACTGGACATACACATGGGAACAAAAATCCTACATTCCCCTGCCTGCCCCTCCACTAGTGCTACTCCATCCACATCTCTTCATAATCCAATATTTTTCCACGTTGCCAGCCCAATCACCTAATGCGAAGTACTGTCCCTTTCTTGCTTGCTTTTTGCTTTTGCTTGCTAGTAATAATATTAGATGTGTATTTTCACATTGAAGTGAATGATAAAAGGGAGAGTTTTGTCATTAGAAGAAGAAGAGAGGAAGCGGGTCAAATTCCCTCGCATAAAAAGCCACACATTCCCTCGAAGTGAATCCCATCATAATGGAAGAAGAAACAATGATCATGGTTGCACTCTCTACCCTGAGTCCTCCTCAACTTTCAGATCTCACCCACTCCATCCTTTCACAAACTCTCCACCATCACCACTGCCTCTCCTCTCTTCTCTCCTCTCCCTCCTCCTTCTCCCTCACACTTCACCACCTCCACTCCATTTCCCTCTCTGATAAAACCCTTCTCATTGCCAAGCATCTCCTTTCCTCTCTCTACCACCTCACACGTCACTTCCACCTACCATCACTTCCCCCACATCCCTCTGCGGGCATCAAACACCGCGACCTCGACGCAGCATTGCTCCTCCTTCTCCTCTGCGATGTCCGCCAACATTACCCTGAAATGCTTGAAACCCCGCGCAGTTTATGGCGGGGAATTTTGAGCAAGCGTTGCTCTGATACCATTTTAATGCAGTCTGGCATTGGGGTGCATTATGGGGGCGTCCTTTTACCTTACGTGGAGATGATAATAAGGTGCTGGAGGTTTGTTACCGCAATGGGTGGCTGCGGAGGCAAGGAGGGGAGGGAGGTGGCAGCAGCACCATCAGCAGTAGTGGCACTGCCGACAGTGGAGGTAACTACTGGGGAGTGTGCAATATGCAGGGAAGAGATGAGGGAAGGCAGAGATGTGTGCGAGTTGCCATGCGAACACTTGTTTCATTGGATATGCATTTTGCCATGGCTAAAGAAGAGGAATACTTGCCCATGTTGCAGGCTTGAGCTTCCCACAGAAGATGTGCTTGGAGAGATCAGGCGGCTTTGGAGTGTCCTGGTGAAGGCAGGGGGTGGGAATCTTACCTGATATAGTTGACCTGGCAGAATCATAATGAGCTATCCAAGATGAAGAAGCAGAAGTTGGGGGTGCATGATTTTAGTTAAACGTATGCTGCAGAGAGGGAGTGGTGGGGACGAGTAGAATATGTAGGATCACAGCTTGTTGATGATGATGATGGAGACATATGTGGTTTGTGTTTATATTATATATATACAATTATATAGATAGTTTCATAGATTCAATAAATGAGAAATAGACAAGAGATTTTTTAGTAGAATTGTTATATGTAATGTAGTAGATTTCTTAGGAGAAACAGTAAATCATTGATAAGTTTCATCCCAATTAATACATGCTTGTATTGTAGTGCCTGTGTTTATAATAATAGTAAGGAACATTTGCATTAATATTTGATGGAGTAAGTTGGAGAGTTGGGTTCTGTCACCGGCCAGGTCAAAAACTCATTCATCCAACTCCAAGTAAAAAAAACTACTCACATTGCACTGCTTTTTGCCAACTGCATGTTTACATATAATCAGAAAAGGTTTATTATTTATGCTCCGTTTATTTACGGAAAATATTTTATTTTTGAAAAAAAATATTTTTCAGAAAATTTATTTTCTAAAGAAAATATTTTTTGATGTTTGACGGCAACACTAGAAGACAATAAATAAGGAGAAGGTATTGGAAAATAATTTCTCATCCTTAGAATGAGTTTGTTTGAAGTTATTTTCCTTTAACTAAAAATTATCAATTTTGTTTTAATTTAATTTTTTTTAGTAATCCAAAGATTGAAAAATATTTTTTTTGCAAACAAAAGCCTTAATCATATATTTTGTAGTTGTTGAAGCAATCTTGGGTGTGGACTACTACGTGATATTTGGGGTAAGAATTAATTAAAGATGAACCTATCTTAATTCAAAATCATTAATTTTTTGGATTTAAAAATATGACAAGATGATTTTTGTTTGTTAATTGTTTTATGTTTATCATGTACCTTTGATCATAATCAAAATAATTAATTAATTTTTTTGGAAAACACATAAAAATGTTAGGAAAATTTACAAAATTAGACACATTTTGTTTCTTGTTTATAGTCAATTACCCTACGTTTTGTATAAATTACAGGAGTGTCCATTTTAGTTTTCAAAAGTGTCCTATTTTTTGTTTTGTTTTCAAGAGTGCCCATTTTTCTTTTTTTTTTCTATTCTTTTTTATTTTTTTTAGCTTTCTTAGTTGGTTTTTTATTTTTTCTTTCTCCTTTTTATTTTCTTTTTTCCTTTTCATTTTTTATTTTTATTTTTCACTTCCGTTCTTTTTTATTTTATTTTTTCTTA
>CATIWK010304478.1:0-10412 GCA_949634005.1 Mallotus japonicus | reverse complement strand
AATTAATAACCTTGTAATATTTAAATAATATCTAACATAATTATTTAAAGTAAATTTTTTTTAAACAATAATAATTAAATTAATAAAATTTTATTAACACTACAAATCTTTTAATTAACTTAATAAAGTTAAATGTAGTTTCAGGGTATTATAACTAGTTTATGCGCTTTGTGGGTCTCAGGTTGAATTCCATCTAGCGAAGTACCTTCACGGTACAAGAACGGGCAATCTAGTCATGCTGGCGACTCCAATGAGGAAGTGGAGAGAGCACTTGAAAATCATGATCAAGCCATGGTGAGTTGATTAATATTTTAACTCTTGTTCGGGCTGTAGATTATTTAGTTGTTGTAAAGAAGCTTCACCTGTACATGCATGAGTGGGGTAAAAAAAAGGGATGTAGCTCATGGCAGAAGAACTTAAATAGCTATGTATGTGGTACTGTAGATACATATATATTGCAAGTGTTTTTTTGTTGTTCTTAGTACTGTAGATACATATATATTGCAAGTGTTTTTTTGTTGTTCTTAAATTTTGAGTGCTTATCAGGTATTACTTGTTCCTTCTTTGAGAATTCCTGTGCATTTTGACAGAGAGTGATGAAGACAGGACTGTTGTTTGTGGTTTTTCTGCATGTTATCCTGGTTTTTCTTTTCATTTTGATTTCTATATTCATTTATCGAGTGATTTCCTCTCTACCTGCTATCACGATATGGTTATTGTTCTCTGTGTTGGTTTATTAATTCAATGTTAACAGTTGTAAGCATAGAGAACTCGTTTCCCCAAAACAGAGGTCCGTGGATTCTGCCTCCCTTTTTTTTTTTTTGAAAACTTGCCTCCCATTCTATTTGATCGAATGACTTTTATGTATTAAGGTTCAGATATGCTGCTTACATCCGGTATCATGCATAAGCTGAGGTAGCGAACCACTTGTTCTATGATGGATGTTTGGACGTTCCATTTTGAACTAAAAAGATTTGTGATTGGCTGACTAAACATTTAAATTTCTTTTTTCATATTGTGGATGCTAGAGCTTCTCAACACAAGGAGGGAGCCAAGGTTGTTGATTATCAGGACTGTGTTCAGTCGTTGGCATCCATATATAGCCTGGAAATTTGCTTATTTTGCCTTTTTGCTTTATGAGTCACCTAATTACTTCTATCAGGTTTGTTTCTTTGGTTGTTCTTGTCCTCAAGTCGCTACTGGTGTAGTAGTTTCATTAGGACTGTTAGATCTTTGTTATAACTGTATTTTGTTCTAGCTCCTTATGAGCTTGTTTACCGGTCTTTAACTGTGGTGTTTGGCCTTTGGGTTCCTGGTTGCAGTGTAATGCCTCTGGGCTTTTTCTTTAATATAATCTTTATTTGACAAAAAAAATGCTAGTGTGGGGTTCATATTAGCAAATATTTTTGCCATGTCACTTGGCTTTCTAACAGAGTTAAGATTTTAATTTGGCATCCGTTAATGAGGGGCCTAAATGCATTAAAAACGTAAAACCCTAGTTTATTTGAGCCTAAAAATTATTTGAGCCTCGCTAAAAACTTTAGGGGCAAAAATGAACCTTTTCCCTTATATTTATGTATAGAGGTATTAGGGTTAACCCAAAACTGCTAAAAACTACGTAGTTTTGCTAAAAACTATGTAGTTTTATGGTTATAAATGGTAGTTATAATATATTTATATTTATGTAGAGAGGTATTAGGGATAACCCAAAACTACGTAGTTTTGTAGTTTTGTAGTTATGTTTAGTAGTTATAATAAGTGTAAAATAAAATTTGTAATAATTTAGAATTTAAGATTCAATAATAATAATAATTGGTGTTATATTTATTTAATACTAAATGAGAATGAATGAGATAGGTAGGTTAAAGTGAAGAGTGATGTTTAGTGAATTAGATTAAATCAAAACTACCTAGTTTTGAGAAAATTATATAATTTTATGGTTATAGAGAAATTAAAGTGAAGAGGGATTTTTATGGTTAGGATAAATTAAGACAGATTTTTATGGTTATAGAAAATTAAGAGGGATTTTTATTGAATTAGGATAAATCAAAACTAAACCTACATAATTTTATAGTTATGGACAAATTATTTATTTATAACATTAAAATTATATTTTTTATGAGATAATTCAAATTAAATTATAATTTATAATGATAATTTTATATTTGTTTAATAACAATACTAAATCATTTTATAGGTTAAATGAATGAGAATGAATGAAATAGGTTAAAGTGAAGAGTGATGTTTACTGAATTAGGTTAAATCAAAGCTACATAGTTTTGAATCGACTACCTTAGTCACACCGATTTTTTTTGCTTTTGATGGATTTTTTCGGAATAATACTGCCAAACCAGTACAATAAAAAACCTTCGTGGAAGCTGTTGTAGAAAAAACAGCAGTGACATACACAGCACCTGTTTAGAATTTTGAGTTGCCTACACTTCCTAAATCAGGCACCTATCAGGAGGTGAAAGTTAATTCGGATTTATACTGGAAAAGATTGGCTTTGTGTCAATATTCACTTTATGCCAGAGTGATCCTTAACAAAGGAGAATCATCTTGGACTCTTACAAAATTAAAAGACAGGCCATC
The DNA here is from genome assembly GCA_949634005.1 of Mallotus japonicus. Lineage (NCBI taxonomy): Eukaryota > Viridiplantae > Streptophyta > Magnoliopsida > Malpighiales > Euphorbiaceae > Mallotus > Mallotus japonicus. The sequence continues at coordinate 7,820 of CATIWK010304478.1, read as the reverse complement.
TTTGATATGGGAACTGAAATCTTGGAGGCTTATATCCCTTCGTCGGGGTTTTTACCATGTGATGCTCAATTCTGCTATAGACAAAGAAGTCATCTGGGGACGGGGATTATTAAATCTTAAACCAGGTATTTTGCGTTTGCAAAGGTGGACTCCTGGATTTGATCCGCACAAAGAGAAAACATCTACCACCCAGGTCTAGACTAGGTTTTATAGGCTGCCTTGGGAACTGTGGGATCCCCAAATTCTTACAGACATCGCCCGCACCATTGGTATTCCTTTGCGCATCGACAGAGCTACTCTTGAAGGGGATTACGGTCATTTTGTGAGAGTCCTTATTGACATTGATCTTGCCAATCCTCTGCAAAATCAAATCATACTTGATTGTGAAGGTTCCTTATTTGATGTCGACGTTAGTTATGAAAGTTTGCCATTTTACTGTAGCACATGTCGTTCTATTGGACATGATGCTAAGTCTTGCCACTTAAACAATCATCAAAAACTAGAGCAGAAAGATGACAATAATCAGTCCAGAGGTCGATCTAGAGTTAGAAAAATATGGAAAGCAAAAGAAAAAATTCCAGAGGTTGCACCGATTGCAGTTCCTGTCTCCAATGTTTTTGACAGATTAAATGATGTTCAAGATTAGTTTCAAACTCAGGAACAAGATCAGGCTGTTAAAGACAAGCCCGTTTCAGATCATGAAGAGGACAAGTTGCATTCTGACGACGAACTGAGTGTCCACTCTGATGACAATAATTCATATAATTTAGCTGACTTAGCTATTAATGCTTTGGAGCATGAATCTGTTCCCTCTCCATAAGAAACTCAGGCGCATACAGTTGTTGTTTCAGAAATGAATGCTATTAGTAAGTTATCTTGGGCCGATCAGACTGAAAATGAAAATCAATGGATAACAGTGTCGGGTAAGAGTAAATTAAAAAAGCCTTCCTCTTCTGTCGTCTTGACTGGTAACAGACCTAGGACTAGGTCTCGCAAACAGCTTTCCCAATGATTATTCTCTCATGGAATTGTAGAGGGATTGGTAATGCTCCCACTCAGCAGTCCCTTTTTAATTTTTGTAGACTGCATAATCCTGACATTCTTTGTTTAACTGAACCAAAAGTTCTTTTTGATTCTTTATCTTCTAGCTTTTGGCGCAACATTAAAATGTCTCTTTTAGCACAAAATTGTTTACCTCTTCCTTCCATTTGGGTTCTGGTATCTGACAGAATAGGAGCTAGTAATGTCTCTTTATTTGCCAGTTCTGATCAGTAAATTACTGTGAAATTTTCTCTAGATGATATGTTGAATTCTATCACTTTTGTTTATGCTAATTTCTTATCTTCTAGTAGACGTTATCTTTGGCAAGAGCTTTCACATATTTTTGGTCTTGTCTCTGATAGTTGGTTTGTTATGGGCGACTTCAACGCTTGTTTTGGAGCCCACGAAAAGACAGGTTCTCCCCCTTCTAGACGTTCTTCTTTGGATTTCATAAAAGCAGTGGAGGATTGCAGTCTAACTTGCTTGGACACTAAGGGCCCTTTTTTCACTTGGACAAATAATCGTTGGGGTAGAGATAGAGTTGATATTCGGTTGGATAGAGCTCTTTGTAATTCTGTTTCGCTTCAGCACTAGAATCTTGTTAAGTGCACTACTCTTGCGCGCCATTAATGTAACCATAATCCTCTTCTTTTATGTTGCAAGCTCACTAATTCTGAATTTTATAGGCCTTTCAGGTTCATGTTTATATGGTTAAATCATGATAATTTCTCTTCAGCGGTGGCCGAACTTTGGAGTTCTCTTCAAATTAATGGTCATCCGATGTTTATGTTAATGTAAAAGCTTAAATCTCTCAGAGGATTTCTTCATAATTGGAACAAAGAAGTTTTTGGTCATCTCGATCTTTCTATTGCTGTTGCCAAGTAGGAATTGCTTCAAATTCAGTCTGATATTGAATTGCTTGGTTTTTCTGATGATCTGCATTCTAGAGAGCTTGTGGCTTATCAACGTCTTTCCAATCATCTCAAAAATCTGCTTTGTTGAATGATAAATCTTGCATTAAATGGCTGCATGATGGTGATCGTAACTCTAAGTACTTTCATGGTATTTTGGCTAGACGTCGCCCTCAATACGGTATTCATAGCTTGCTTATTGATGATGCTCTTATTTCGGATTCCAATGCAATTGAACAGCATATTATTGGCTATTTTTCTAATCTTTTTACGGCTGACAATTTGCAAAGAGACTTTTCCTCAATTGCTTCGGTCATCCCTTGCTTGGTTATTGATGATCATAATGCTGCCCTTTGTAATTTGCCTAGTTTTGATGAGATTAAAGAGGTGGTGTTTGATTTGGATCCTCACAGTGCTCTTGGCCCTGACGGATTCACAAGTTTATTTTTCAGACACTGTTGGAATATCGTGGGTAAAAATGTTTGTGATGCTGTTCGTAGTTTCTTCACCTCTGGCTACATTTTGGGTGGTGTCAACTCAAGCTTCATGATTTTAATTCCTAAGGTGCAAAGGGCTAATACAATTGACAATTTTAGACCTATTATTCTTAGTAATTTTGTTTTCAAAATTATTACTAAGATTTTGGCTAATAGATTAACTACTTTTATTGGCGAGATAGTGGCTCCTCCGCAGTTTGGTTTATTAAAGGCCGTCATATTGAAGATTGCATTCTAGGTGCCTCAGAAAATGTCAACTTATTAAGTATGCGTTGTCTAGGTGGTAATATGGCTTTAAAAATTGACATTTGCAAAGCTTTTAATTCAATGGATTGGAATTTTATTATTTCTGTTCTTCACAATTTCAGATTTGCAGACACTTTTTGTAATTGGGTGCTTTCTATTTTTCACTCTGCTCAAATTTCCATCTTGATCAATGGAATTCCCAAGTGATACTTTGCTTGTTCTCATGGAGTTCGTTAGGGGGACCCCTTATCCCCTCTCCTTTTTTGCTTGGCGGAGGATTACATTAATAGACGCCTAATTTAGCTGTTTCAGGATTCCAGTTTGGTTTCTATGTATGCTAGTGCTCGAGTGAAATGTCCTACGCGTTTCCTTTATGCTGATGACATTTTAGTTTTTTGCCAGGCCACTCAGTCTAACATCCATAAGCTTATTCGAGAATTTGAGTCCTATGGGATTATTTCCGGGCAACTTGTTAATTGGAGCAAATCCAAGATTTATTTTGGCAGATATGTTACTCCCCATAGAGCTCACTTAATTTCTAATATTTCGGGGATGAAGAAAGGTGATCTTCCTTTTAATTATTTGGGCGTTCCACTTTTTCAGGGTGCTCCTAGGAAGAAATTTTTACAGCATTTGGCTGACAAAGTCCTTTCCAAATTTGATGCATGGTCTAGTAAACTCCTTTCTATGGCAGGTAGAATGGCTCTTGTCAATTCAGTTGTTTATGGATCATTTTTACATTCCTTTATGGTATATAAATGGCCCATGATGTTGCTTCGCAATTTGGAGAAAGCAATCAGAAATTTCATCTGGACTGGTTCTATTGCTACTAAAAAGCTAATTACAGTTAAGTGGGAGACTTGTTGTGCTCCTAAGGAGGAGGGAGGCCTCAGATTAAAATGGCTCCATCATCTTAACTCGGCCATGTTATGTAAGCTAGCTTGGAAGGTTTGCTGTAATTTTGATTTTGTTTATGCTTTCCTTCGTTTTAAATTCTTTAATGCAACTTCTTTGTTCAGATCTTCTCAAATTTATTCGACTGTTTGGAGTTCTATTAAGGATTGTACAGCTGACATTCAATCTAATTCTCAATGGCTGCTTGGAAGGAATTCTCATTTGCATTTTTGGAATGCTAACTAGTTAGGCTACTCTATTTCGGATGCTATTGGTATTCCTGCTTCTTTTCAAAAGCATCTTAAGTCTACAATTTCTGATGTCTATGTTCATAATAAGTGGAATTTATCTCAAGAATTTCGCTTAGCCTTCCCTAACATTTGTGCGGACATTGATAATGTGATTTTTTCTAATAGTGGCGATGACGTTTTTATTTTTCACCCAGCTAAGAATGGGTCTTCTTCTTGTAAAGATTTTTATCTTTTTTATCGTCCTAACCGTCCTAAGGTTGCTTGGGGCAGGGAGCTGTGGTGTCACTACTTGCCACCGTCCAGAGGTTTTTTAGTTTGGTGAGCAATTTATAATTGTCTCCCTACTGATGATTTATTATGCAAGAGGGGTATGGTTTTGGTGTCACGTTGTATTTTTTGCTCAGGAGCAACTGAAACTTTAAACTATGTTTTTATTCATTGTCCTTATGCCACTTCTATTTGGCGTTCTTTGGGCAGCCTGTTTGGGTCATTATTCAGTTTGCTTCGGACTTTTTCAGCTTCTTCAAGGTCTTATGGTCCTTGCAATTTTCTTCTCAGATTATTATTCTTTGGAGAGCTGGATTTTTTTCAGTGGTCCGCCATATCTGGTTGGCAAGAAATCAGATGTTATTTCATGACAACTTCATCCCATCCTCTCTCATCCTTCATAAAGTTTATCAGGATATCAAGGAGACTGAATCATTCAAGATTGGGAATATGAACAATAATCTATCTGATTTGGTAATCCTTCGTCGTTTAAACGTTCAAGGTCTGTTTAGACAACCCCCTATGCTGCTTTCTGTTTTCTGGATCAAGCATCCTTTTTCTTGGATAAAAATCAACACAGATGGAGCTTCTCACGGTGCGCCGGGACTGTCAGGTACTGGAGGAATTTTTTGAGATCATTTGGGATCAGCTTTAGCCTTATTTGCAGCTCCACTAGGCTCCCATTTTGCTTTTGAAGCAAAAATTTATGCTGTTATTATTGCTATGGAAAAAGCTTCTTCAATGGCTCCTGCTTTTTTTTGGCTTGAATGTGATTCAGCATTAGTGGTTCACCTGATCAAATGTCATAGTTCTACTGTCCCTTGGAGTTTGCGCAGAGCATGGGAAAATTGCCTTTCTTCCATTGATAATCTTCAGGTGCATATAAGTCATATTTACAGGGAGGGTAATAGTGTTGCTGATCGTTTATCGACCATGGGAATTCACTTACCCTTGACTAAGTGGTGGGATTCATATCCTCGAGAGGTCTATGATGCAATGATCCATAATGCCATGGGGAGGGAATACTTTCGTTTCTGCAATTAGGCCTTGCTTTTTAATTCTAGTTTTTTTTGCTTCCTTTTTGCTAGTTCTTGTTTGCCTTTCACAGGCTGTACTCAACGTTGTATTTTTTATTTTTATGTAATAATAAGGGTGCTTGGGTCATATGATGTTGGTGCTAAAGGGGTGCTAGCCTAGCTAGGATGCCTTGGTGCACCGTCTGATGATTCCTTCCCCCATTTCTTAAAAAAAATAAATAAATAAAACTACGTAATTTTGAGAAAATTATATAATTTTATGGTTATAGAAAAATTAAAGTGAAGAGGGATTTTTTATGGTTAGGATAAATTAAGAGAATTTTTATCAATGTTATATCTATTTAATACTACATTAATATTATAAAATAATACTAAATCATTTTATAACATTAAGATTATGTAGTTTATTTAATATTATATTTATTTAATATTCATACTTAATTTATATTACGATGCCTTCTATAAATTTTTTTAAAGTATATACTCTTTATTAATAACCACCTTAGACATAAAATACATTCTCATATTAAAGGTGATAAAAATAAAGTAATATAAAAGTAGCTAAAAACTAAAATTAAAAATTTTTCTTAAATCATACCTAAAAAATACCACTACTTAATACTAATATTTAAATTTATGAGATAGTAAATGAGCCTGCTCACGAGTTTACTTAACGAGCCTGTTCACGAGCTTACTTCACGAGCATGTTCACGAGCCTTTTCGCAAGCTTGCTCGCGAGCCTGTTAACGATCCTGTTCACGAGTTTAAATGAACCGAATATCAAGATGCTCGGGCTCGGCTTATTTAGCTTACGAGCTTCAAAATTATGTTCAGGCTCGGCTCGTTTAACTTAATGAATGAGCTCTAGCGAGTTTTTAACGAGTCGAACGTCGAGCCGCTCGCGAGAGGCTGGGCCCTAGTAGTAAGGGCGCTCATTCAACCATTTATTTGGGAATTGGGTATAAGAAAGTAGTTGATCAATTCTACCCTTTAGCTTGTAACGTTGATGGAATAAATGCTCTTCTCTCTTTCTTTTTCTACCCAAGGCTACAAGAATGCCAGAGATGGATATAGACTCCTTGGGCAGGGTTTTAATTTTCATTTTTAGCCAATTTTTATTCTTATTTTTGTATTTTAAATTACATTATTAAATTTCATAGTATTTTAGTGTTTTCTTATCTTGTTAAAATACATGTCATCAATTTCTAATAAAGTTATACTAATAAAATTTTGTATAGTCTTCAAAAATGTGTACATGTGAATATATTTTTTAATGACTTACATGTGAATTAGATAAGAAAATTATGAAAAAAAGCTATATATAATTATTTGAATTATTAATAATTTTTGTTCGGCTACGTTAGTAAAAAAATTAGTTAAATCCCAAATTTATCAATTAGGTATATGAATGCTGATAATTAGTTAAAATATTTTTGAACCATAGATAAAACAAAATATATACATAGGATTCAAATCTATAAAAACATAAAAATAAAATAAAGATGCTATGAAGAAAAATAGAAATATAAGAGTTTAATATATAAAAATAAATGTATAAAGATAATCAATAAAACCAAATAGTTGAGTTTAAATTGCAACATGAGTTTTTCCATTTGTAATTAGTAGTTGAATTTATATCTATAGTCGTTTTAAAAAATTTAAATTAATAAAATTTATATTTTAAAGTTCACTTTTAAATTTTTTTATTTATATCTTTAATAATACATAATTTAAAGATAATAAACTATTATTTATTACTATATACTATTTTTTAATAATTTATATAAGTATAAAATATTTTAATATGTATAAATTATAGTAAAAATCATAATTTAAATAATTATTTAACATATTAAAAATATAAACTAATAAAACTAATAATTTTCTGTCATAAATAAGTAAATCAAACAGTCTCTAAGTATCTTGATACAAAAATTATTTTCCCAATCAAATATATATATATAGTTTTATTTTAAGTGTTCTATAATTAAATCAAGAATTTTCCTTTAGATCTCAGATTATGTAAAAAGTAGATTCTATTTTCTATTTCAAATTTTTATAACAATATTAGGTTTCTTAATTTTTCTATTTTAAATTGCTTTTTTTTTAATTGGATATCTCTTTACATCTTTTTTTAATACTCAAGTTTGTTTTTATGATGCATTTGAAAAATAAACTCAGCACCTAAAACTCTTAAGAAATCTGTGACCCGATTGATTAATTGAAAAATAATTGGCCTTATTGGAAAATAACCCCATTTACCAAATCTCAATATCCTTGAGTAAAATAAAGCAATAAATAAAAAAAATAAAAATAAGAAATTTAATGGATAGTAGAGTGATGGCTAAATTGCATATGTAAATCAATGAAGCAAAGAGTAGGGAATCATTTAAGTGTGGGGTCAGGTGTCTAACTGTGGGCAAAAGAGAGGAAGAGGGTACATATAGCTTCTTCTCTACTTTAAAAAAAAAAATGGTGAAGAACAGAGGAAGAGGATGGTGCAGAAGAGAAAAAAAAGGTAAAGGGAATCGAAGAGAGTTTATGCTGATCCAAGATTTTAAGGTAAGTGGCAGATTAATTAAGAAAAAATAAGGCTGCAAATGTGAGAGGGAAGCTGAAATTTCAATGAAGAAGCTCAAGAGAGGATGATTTTAGGATTTGGAAGCTATTGATAGG
>CATIWK010304452.1:0-22835 GCA_949634005.1 Mallotus japonicus | reverse complement strand
CGGTGCCACGTTAGCTAAAAAAACCTCTAAAACTAACCGGAAAGTGTTTTTGTTAAAAAACTAATAGTACGATACCGTTTTTTAAAAAATAAAAAAGAATGTGCTAAAATTGTTAAAAGTATAAAAATTCAGGATTTTTAGGTAATTAGGCCATGATGAGTCAATAAATTTTTTTTTGTTTTTAAATATCCGGGGCCACATTAGACAGTTCCGGTGCCACATCAGCACTAAAACCAATAGGAAAGTGTTTTTTTAAAAACTTAATAGTACGATTCCGTTTTTTAAATATTTGAAAGAATGTGCTAAAATTATTAAAAAAGTAAAAATTTAGGATTTTTTAGATAATTAGGCCTAAAATAAGATTGGGTGAAGTGTAAGATAAATATAGTAATGGGAAAAGGATGTTTTTGCCATTTCACCTACTTCACTGACTTTGAGGGGGAAAAAAAGGAAAAAGAACAACAATATACCACTGTCCAAAAACAAATAAATAAATAAAGCAAAAAAAGTCTCTCTATCCAAGATTTTGGATAAAATTAACAAAAACCCACACACAACAACTCAACATACAACTAAGAACCCTTTCTTCCCTTTGTGTGTGTGTGTATGTATGTTTCCTTATTGGGAAGGGAAGTTGAGCATGTAAGAATTTATGGGTTTTTGTTTTCAATATGAAAAGTTAGAGTCTTCTGGTGTTTTTTTCAGGTTTTAGGTGCTGAAAGTTCCAGTCTTTATATATTATATTATTATATAATATTAAGCTTTGTAAAGGCAAAGTTGTTCAATTCACGAGCTTTTTTTTTCTCTTTGCGACTCCTTTTGTTCTGTTATATCAAAATTTCTTGAAAAATATACACAAAACCCAGTTGGGGTGGGTGAGTTTTTCACGAGGTTAGACCCATTTCAAGTCTTTTTTTTACCAATTTTTGATCCTGTGGTTCACGTCCCTCCACCGCTACACCAGGGGTTCTTTCGATTATGATGGTATGATGGTAATGTGATCAGCAATTCACTTCAGCTTTTTATTTTTGTGGGTTTTCTTTTTTTTTTTTCTCCTGTTTTTGGAAAAAGAGTTTTTTTTTTTTTGGAGAAGTTTAAGTAGAGACTGTTGAGGGTTATATAGAAATGGATCGATCAGCAGTGACTGTAGGTCCTGGCATGGATATGCCTATTATGCATGATAGTGACAGGTACGAGCTGGTGAGAGATATTGGAGCAGGAAATTTTGGGGTGGCTAGACTGATGAGAGACAAGCAGACTGATGAACTTGTTGCTGTTAAGTATATCGAGAGAGGTGAGAAGGTTAGTAGTGTGGTCTAATTTTAACTGCCAGTTTTTATTTTTTTTTTTTGGTTTTGCTGTTGTGCTCTATATACTATATTCTTTATATTAGGATATGATTAATGTAATAGTTATGTTTGTCTTGTTCTCTGTTAATTGTATATGTTTTTATTTTGAATTCTAGATGCTAATTAATCAGTTTGTGCTTGTCTAGATTTTGAGCTTATTTATGTTTCAAGATCAGTAAATTTCAATTCAGGAGCAAACTGTTCTTTTGATTTTTCTGTGGTCTCAATTTGAATTGAATTTATAGTTGGACTAAGTTATTTTGTTTGTTCAAGTGTTAAAAACCTACTTCATTGATTGACTTGAGCTCCTTTTGCCAAAGGTTCTTCTTTTGATTGGGTTTAAAGGCTAATGATTTCGTGTATAATCGAATGTGTTTTTGATAGTTGGGATTGAAATTGGCCATAATAGATAGCCCAGTGTGTAATTAATTCTATCATTCTTTATTCTACACAAACATACGATTTGGTCTTTAATTTCACTTCACTCCTGCATGATAGTATTGAACAAATTGTTATTTAGATTGCTCTTGATAAACTGCAATTACATTGAGATTTCCCTGCCAGAATTGGAGGACAAAGATTCCACATTTAGGTGCTGGTGGTTGAGAGGATTGTTCAAAGATGTTAATGGAATCTAGAAATTTCTATCTGAATGTCAATAACTTCTAATTTGCATGGGAAGAGAATATATAAAAATAATATGAGTGGTTACTTATCAAATGAAGTAGCTTGAAAAGTTACGGGGACGCAGAATCTTGTACTGCACCATTTAGAGATTCCATTCTGAAATTGATGTGGATGATGTATACTCACTTTTGAAGCTTTTGTGAAGCTTTCAGTTTAACATTGTGCTTTATATTTCCTTATTTTATTTTTTCCCTTCTTTTTGTCTTTTCAACAGATAGATGAAAATGTACAGAGGGAAATTATTAACCACAGGTCATTGAGGCACCCGAACATTGTTAGATTCAAAGAGGTGTGTCAAGTCTTATTACATATACTTTCTTCTTCCTGAAAGGCTACTTTTGTTTTATTAATTTGATAATGTAACTACAGGTTATATTAACACCAACTCACCTGGCTATTGTGATGGAGTATGCATCTGGCGGGGAACTTTTTGAGCGGATATGCAATGCGGGCCGCTTCAGTGAGGATGAGGTTCTTACCCAACATTTTGATTCTGTGTTAGTTGTGTTCAAATTTTTCTTAACATGGTTTGGCTTATAATGCAGGCACGTTTTTTCTTCCAACAACTTATATCAGGAGTTAGCTACTGTCATGCAATGGTCAGTAAATCAAGGTTTCTGCCTTAAATGGCTATTGTTACTTTGCCCAGATTGTGCGACTTACTGCTTTGATTCTTTTTTATCTTTGTGAAGCAAGTGTGCCATCGTGATTTAAAACTGGAGAATACATTGTTGGATGGAAGCCCAGCACCTCGTCTGAAGATTTGTGACTTTGGGTATTCTAAGGTACTCTAAATTTGTGATTGCAACAACAATGAGTTTCTTGAATGTCTATGTTGTGGGCATTGTGCTATTTTTCCTTATTGAATGTACAATGCATTTTACTGAATTTTTTCTTGTTTTGATATATGCTCATTATTTACTGTCTAACAGCTTTGCTATTCATCTGATAATCCTACAGTTGTTTCTTTTTGCTGTGTGCTGTCATTGAGTATTCATATTGTTTTGCATTTTACAGTCATCAGTGCTCCATTCACAACCAAAATCCACTGTTGGGACACCGGCATATATTGCACCTGAAGTGTTACTTAAGAAGGAATATGATGGCAAGGTAACATTAATGCCCCCCTTCTTTCTACTGGAAATTTGTTTTTCCTATGTAACTTAATATCTTGTCAAATTGATGTACATAATGTTTAAGTATTTTTTTGTCCTCCATATGTTGACCATTAGGGGGCCTTCTTTATCTTCTTGCTGTTCTTCTTCATGAATATTTTTACATTGTGAGTTTTCTATGTCGGCATTTCTTAGTTGTAGAGTGCAGCTTAGAAACTTCTATGTTGGTTGCAGCCAATGAGGCCAGAGATATTGTTTAATAAACTGAACAAATGCACTTCTCGCTCTCAATAATAGTTTAATACTGGATTTCAACTTTCAAAAGAATGTGAAGAACTTGGTTGCATTAAACTAGATGAAAGCAAGAGCAAAAAATTGCTTTCCTTAAAAAAATCCAAATAATTGAATAAAACTCTAATTTCTCGAGGAGTAATCAGAAGGTGACATGAAACTTGATGATAAAGACATTGGGCTAAAGATAGGAAAACAGGTTAATTCACATATTTTGGGCCTCATTACTGATGCTTTTTTGTTTTTTTAGTGATCTTAGCTTATTTGCAAAATTGTTTTAATATTTATTAGAGCTGCAGCAATTAATTGGCGTCGCTGTTGGTTTACTTCCTCTTATTTTTAAAATAACAAATTTTAAAGGGTTCAGAAAATTAATTTGCAATGTAGTATGTTTAGGGAAGAGAACATGTAAATGTCTTGTGACATTTTCTCTTAAATATTTGGAATCATAAAGGATTCAGTTCTAATTGGCTTTCAAAACAAAATACTGGGACGGTATTATTGAAGTGACAATAATTTTTGCCCGTATGTCATGCATTTATACGATGTTCATTTGCATCCATACTAATATGGTGCAGCTCATTCTACTATTCAGATTGCAGATGTATGGTCTTGTGGGGTGACTTTATACGTAATGTTGGTGGGAGCATATCCTTTTGAGGACCCTGAGGAGCCTAAGAATTTTCGCAAGACGATACATGTAATCAGTTATTTCTTCAGAGCTTATTTGGTGCAGCCCCTTCATTGAAAGACTTGAATAACTTGTGTTATTGCTTATTGCAGCGAATTTTAAATGTCCAGTACTCAATTCCTGACTATGTGCATATATCTCCAGAGTGCCAACATCTGATCTCCAGAATTTTTGTGGCAGATCCTGCAAAGGTCAGAATGCTTTCTTCTTGATTTCTGAGAACTGAGAGTTGATACATGAATGTTAAACTTCTCGGGTCTTTACAACATTACCAACTTTCTTGTTAAACAGCCTTCTGTTTTTCTATTGGATGGTCAACTTTTCTTCATCACTAGGAAAATTGGAATGCATCAAGATATAGAAAACTCCTCCATCTACTGGAACAAACCAAATTTTATAGCTCAACCAAACAAGCTACATGACTTGCAAAAACCTGAATTTCAGCAAATCCTAAGTTATCAGATCTAAACTTTCTTCAAGCTCAAAACTTTCAGGGCAAGCCTCTTCGTGGGCCACTGCACCTTTTGTTACAACTCACAACTGAGGGGTTGGGTATCCCATTTAAATTTCACCTTTTCTTAAATATCCCTCAGACTGAGCTATGATATCCCCTTGCAGAACACCCTAAACCTCAAGGACAAAACTTTGGCCAAGTAATGATGAAGAGAAACCATAAATCCTAGGTTTGATTTGAAGAAATACCAGATATATTCCCAAAACTAATAAAAAACACACGCTAAACAAAAGGACAAAAAAAGAAAATATTAGAAGATAAATAAGAAAATTGAATTCGACCAAAAAAAAAAAAAGAAAATTGAAGCTTAATGTCATTATTTTATGTTAAATGACTAAAGTATTATCTTCCTTGTCATGAAATGTTTTCATTTCTTGCCTTCTGCATTATCATTCTTCTACGTCCTCAAAATCATCTTCCTCCTGGTACCTTCTCTTCATGGTCCCTTTGGATTAACTATTTGAACAAATTGGGAAGCTAAAAGTTTTTCACATGAAATCAATACATTTTTGACAGAGGATAAGCATTCCTGAGATTAGAAATCATGAATGGTTTCTCAAGAATCTTCCAGAAGATCTGATGAATGAAAATGCAATGGACAACGAGCCTGATCAGCCTACACAGAGCATTGATGAGATCATGCAGATAATTTCTGAAGCCACCATACCAGCAGCTGGCACTCGCAGTCTTAATCAATATTTAACAGGTAGCTTGGACATTGATGATGACATGGAGGAGGACATAGAAAGTGATCCTGAACTTGACATGGATAGCAGTGGAGAGATAGTATATGCAATGTGAATTCCTACTAGGAACTATCATGTCATAATGCATTGCTGGATTGCGGGGATGATGCTTCCGTCATTTCTTTCCCAATGGACAATTTTGTGGCTAGGAAATTCTGATATATCAACTGAGAATCCATCTGCATGCTTTCTGTGTCATTTATCAGTTTTTACTGGAGTGCTTCTACTCTTCTCTACTATGGTTTGCCGCTTCTTAGTGGTATATATAATGTATACACCGGTGTGTACGCTCTGTAATTGTAACAATGTAATGTAATAAAGTCTTCATGTTTGTACTGGGATGTATCAATTTCTCATGTTTCTACAGATTTGTATTCCAATCAACATGAATGGCTTTCTTATTTACTCGGTTTTTAAACGAAAAAAAAGCCTTAATGCCCGGAAAAATAATTGGACAACTAACTAATATTGGTTTTTAAACTAGTTAGAATTTCCCTCGTATCGTCTGGGTGGTGTAGTTGGTCATCACGCTAGTCTCACACACTAGAGGTCCAACCCGGGCTCAGACACTCGACTTTTAGTTTTACTTTGTGAATAGTTCAATGGCAGTTAGAAGAACAGTTCTAACTGATCTTCTTACTTGTTTGCAATAACCATCGAAACACAAACATGGGACTCCTTCCTACAAACCCTCATATTCAAGCACAATAAAGAGCCAAATCCCAAAGTTATCCAAAGCTCTTTAAAAATGAGATAGCAAATTCTACTTGGTTTCAAGTTCAAACAAGGTTAAATGTGAAAAATTAAGGTTGTGAGACAAAATTTCCCAACATTATAAATGTATAATTCTACAAACATAATCCCCTTTTCTGACTCAAAACAGCATCCAAGAGCAAGGATTCTCATGAATAATAAGATGATGGCAACAGATGCTAGAAGGGGATGCAAATTCCACCTATTGGAAATTTGAACTTCAGCTCTGAGAAGGAACTGCTTCCTTCGCAGCAGGATTTGAACCGTGGTCTGGATTTGAATTCCCATCATGAGTTTCAGCTCCATAGGATTGTGAATGACCATTGTTTGACGGCTGTGACTGTGATTGTGCCTCAACCTGTGGCTGTCCATAGCCAAGAGGATTTGTTCCCTGAACATAATTTGCTGCTGCAAGAGATGGCTGAAGGGGATATCCCCCTTGTCCATAAACTGGTTGAGCTGACGAGGGAGGGGCCCCATAACCAGTTTGTGGGTAACCTGTTTGATCATATCCTGCTTGAGGTGGTGGCTGCCCAGCAAAGCTTGCAGAAGTCCAGTATGCTTGAGGGTCTGCAACTGGATGACTATAAGCAGGAGGTGGATATGCAGGTGCTGCTTGAGTTGACTGGGAGGAAACTGTCCCATCGGGTTGAGATGACACAGCAGCTGATCCATAATTTGAAGTTGCATATGGCCTCTGCTGTTCCAGTGTTGGGGTCTGACCAGGGATGTTTTGTCCATAGTTTGGTGTATGCTGACTGTAGCTATGATCATAACCACTGCTGGCAACAGGAGGCGTCTGCTGATTGTAGCTTTGGTCATAGCTATAGCTAGAATTAGGAGGAGCTGATCCCATTTGAGGTTGTTGTCCGTAGTACCCATATCCAGCCATTTGCTGTTGTGTTTGAGACATGGTTGTTGGGTTTGACTGATCCCAAGCAGGCTGCTGAGTGTAGTTACCATAGTATGCAGGGGTTGTAGGTTGGGTCGCAGGTTGTGCATATCCATATTGGGGCTGTTGTTGCAAAGGAGTTTGTCCAGGCTGGGCCCAATTACCAGTAGGTTGATAAACCGGCTGTCCATAGCCGCTAGATCCCATGGGATTTATTATACGTTTCTACAGGAAACAGAGCAAGTATTAATCTTGTAAAACATATGAGACACAAGATTTGTATATAAAAATCTTAAATCAAACATAAGACTTTCGATCGGATTACATTTGTTGAATCTCTTCTTCAAGTACAGGTTCTAGTTTGCATTTGGTCAAGAATATGCGCTTTCTAACTCAACTGGATAAATTTTTTCAAACCAAGGCCCGCAGTGTTTCATCGAACACAAAATCAAGGCCAGGGTTTAAAGGCATCAATTTGGCAGTGGCACAAAAATAATGCCAAAACCAAAACCAAAACCAAAACTCAACTCAACTAAGCCTTAACCCCAAAACCAAAATTTAGAAAAAAAAAAAAGAAGAAAAGAAAAAGGGAAATGCTATACAAGATACTGATTACGCTTCAGTGTTTAATTTAGCCAAGACAATTCAGTCAAGGGCTGAATGCCATGTTGAATACTTATTATAAATGACGACACTTACATGGTCGTCTCAGTTCTTTCAAACCTAACTTTTAAAATTTGTATATGATCTTCTAAAAATGCACAAAATAATAAGTGATAATCATAAAGAAAACTAAGATGACTTACCCCACTGAGTACATCACTAACCAATTCTTTAGCTGCCTCAATCTGTTCTGTTGAACCATTTATATAGACTGTTCTCTCTATTGATGGGTCACCAGGAGGAAGGTGGAGAGGAATAACCTGAAGAAAGTAAGTGTTCAAACTTAAAAGTGAGATCACATTAATTATCTCATGATAATGATGCAACCACTAATAGCATTAAACAAGGCAACATGCACACAGCAAGTTGCTGAAGTGTACAATGAGAGCCAGAACTACACAGTACTGCCACCAATTATTACAATTATAACAATTAAACATATCTTAAGATTACACTGGGAAGGGAAGTGTCCTTTTTAATTGCATCCTCACATGATAAAAGGTTAAAAACAAAAAACAGTTTGAACAACAATAAACACTATCATACAGAATAAGATCATAAAGATTAAAGGCAAACGAGTACTGCACGAAAATGCCAGTCGATATTTTACGAAATACTAAACCCACTTTTACCATTCAACAAAATAAACAAACATCCATCACATTCTTGAAAGTTTAATTAACTAACAGCTTAGCTTTACAACAAATCAAGATGTAAATAGTTGCAAATCCGTACCATTACTAATATTTTAAAATTCAACACACTAATAACTCAATGAAGTGGCCAAAGACATAGAATGCTGTACTGTTGAAGAATATCTAGAGTTTAGTCATGAACATTTTATTGGAAGGGACTGTACATAGCTATATTTTCTCAACCTATATAATGCGACCATTCTATGCTGAGTAATTTTGCAAACTATTAAAGCTGAAGCAAATCTACATCATCCTTCATAACTCCGCATTCCATATCCTAATTAGGACCAATGAGTCCACATCTCTTCGAATAAGCAATTTTACCACTTTACGAAATTTCACAAAGATCCACAAGTAAGACCATCGTACAGCTAAATTATGTAGACAAGAAATAGGAGATTTTAATTGATGCTCCAGGATTCATGATCATTATATTTTGACATTATCTATTTTATTTCCACAGTTGTGATTACAAACCTGCATACGGGCCCCTGATCTGCCTTGCATGTACTTTATAGTTTCACCACCCTTGCCAATGAGCAATCCAACCTAGACGGTCAGCAGCAAAGAATTAGAAAATGTAGCCTAACACTTTTATCATGCTTGCACAAGAAGTTCACACGTTAGATTCACCTTATCATTAGGGACTTTCATAGAGAATTGTTCAACACCAGATTGATTTGTATTTAACCCATGAACTGCAGATGAAGCAGAGCCCCCTGCATCTGTCTGTTCCAAAAATTCACAAAAATATGTTAAATGATAATGAACTTTCTGGACTGTCAAAATGAGAATTTTCAGGTGTAAATAATGATTATACCTCTGCAATCACATCGTTAATGAGTTCTTCTGCCCTGCTAACTTGTTCTGAAGTGCCCATCAAATCTACATCCCTTGTCAAAGAATGGGGATCAGAATCTTGATCCTTGGTAATTTGAATTTTAGCCCCTGATTGAAGCTGAATATGTTTAATTGTTTCTCCTCCTTTCCCTATAACAACACCAACCTGGACAGAGAAAGCAAGATCATAATAAATGACAAAAAAAAAAAAAAAAAAAAAAAGTTCCAATAACAAAGCATCGCATTCAAGACATAGAAACAAAAATGCAATACCTTGCCATTAGGAATAGTGATTCTCTTACTTGTGCTTTGTGAACCATGATACTGACTTTGTTGGGAAGCAGCATAGGAAACTGATACAAAATTTGAGTAAGCAATCATGGGGTCGAAACAACGGTGCAGCAAAGAAGAAATTACAGAAAATTGCACTATGAAACAATGCAAAATATATAGAAACAAAAAGATATAGGATACTTCAAGACCTCCAAATCAGAGGCATATATATGTAAAGTACACATTGACCATAAACAAGTAATAGACACACAGCACTTCACAAATACATAAAATACATTTTGAACGTCAACAAATGTTTTTTATCCATTTTTATTTTATCCCAGATAAGAAATAGAAGCATCTAAACCCACACTACCCTCCACACGTAATTTTGCAACAATTGAACCCTAGAAATCCTAAATCCAGATACTGAAACCCTAAGAGTAGAGATTGAATTTTACCAGGATAAGAAGCAGGAGGGGCCGAAATAGAATTAGAAAATGATGAAGGATCAGGTGAATTATCGGAGACGAGACGAGGTCGCTTTAGGTCAGCAGCATCATTAGCGATACGAGAAGCGATTTCTTGAGCTCTTTGTTTAGCGAGCTCGAAAGCATCTAACTTTCTCTTTCCTCCATCATTACTGCCTAACTCTTTGCTATGCTCTTTCTCTTGTTCTGGTTCTCCCATTTGCTTGGTGTTGACTCGTTTCCCGGCAGATAAATGACTCGGTGAGCCGCCACCGAGTTTAGTGACTGAGTTGAGCCGCAGGAGAGTGATGTGTGTATTTTTTTTTTAACAGCTGATTGGATAATTGGGGAGGGAGATGGACTTTAAACGGATATAATATAATGAACAAAAACGGCGGCGTTTTGGTTCAGAAAGTTTGGATCCAATGTGTGGCGTCAAATAGTCCATTTTCCATGCCTCCCACAGCCCACCGAAGCATTGGTAACGATATGGCGGATGCCATGTAAGAAACTATAATGACATAAGTATCACACATAGGCCGTATTGATGTGTGGCAGATATAATAAAGATAAATTTTTTCCTACACTGAGTGTATTATATCTAATAATGAGATTTGAAATAAAGAGACACGTTCTTAATTTTAATGACCAAATGTAAATCACTTAGTTGATATATCACAAATCTTACTCTAAGGTGTAATACATCCAGTGTAGGTAAGATTTTTTCATAATAAAATCTAAATTGATGACATGGCATTACCATATCAGCCTGATGATGTGACAATACTACCCAATAAGTATGAGTTGAAATGTGTTCATCCACTAAATATGCATAGATAGTTTAGTAAAACCAATATGGGGTGGCCACATTGATTAATGATAATGATTATTGATATCGATATGGCTTGACTGTATTTTATTGGATTAATCCATATTTAAGTCCCTGAATTTTGATACTTTATTTTATTACGTCCCTGACCTTTTATTTTGTTTTAAAAGACCTTCAAACTTTTATTTTTGTTTAGTTTAAGCCCTTATCTAACAAATCTGTTAAGTTTGAACAGTAAATGATAAAACCGTTAAGGAATAACTCATATTTAAGCCCCTGAACTTTGACACTTTGTTTTATTACGTCCCTGAATTTTTAATTTGTTTTAACGATTTTACACTTTGTTTTAACGGTATTTTAGGCTACTATTCAAAATTTAACAGATATGTTAGATAAGTGCTTAAACTAAATAAAAATAAAAGTTTGAGGACCTTTTAAAACAAAATAAAAGTTCAGGGACGTAGTAAAATAAAGTTTTAAAGTTCAGGAGCTTAAATATGGGTTATTCCTATTTTATTTATTAGGTTACTTTAAATGAATTTTCACATACAATTAGTTACATCTTACATGAGAAATTTTTATATTATGAATGTATTATATATATATATATTTTTTATTTTAATTTAAACCATTAATATTTAGAATTAATTGAATTTTAGGATCACAAGAACGATAAAAATCTTTCAATAACTAATTTAATATGAATACATACACTAAAATTTAAAACATAAATATCACTTAAGGAGAACAGTCCCTCCCAACAATTGTTGATTGTTGGAATATCCAATTATTTTTATTAGTCAATTATAAAATATTTAAAATATGTATGCAATGAATAACTATTGTTGTTGGTTGTTGAAATATCCAATTACTTTTACTAGTAGATTATAAAATATTTAAAAAATATATTATAAATCTAATCATAGAAAATAATACACCTTCAATAGGTAAAAAAATTTTCCAATTAAACAGCAACATTAACACAACAAATTTAATTGAAACAAAAATTACATTTTTTTAATAAAAAAAAACTCCAATTATGTTGAGAGTTGATTAGTAAAAGTTGATATTGAATAATGTTCTTTTAACAAAATGCCATAATTGCTAATTTTTGATGATTAAGAATTGATATGATAACGATTATATATATATATAATTTAAGCTAAAAATCAGGTAAAATATTGATTTTTTTTAATTACCCCTGAAAATTTTCTTAAAGCAAAGCTTACAAAAGAACTTATGCTGTTTCCTAGTAACAAAGACATAATTTGCTTTCATATATCCTCAGTATCTTTGCTCAGACTGGTGATGAAAACTTATGAACAAGCTGCCAACCCTTTATCATTCTTCTTAACTACAGACATTGATGTACCAGAACGTGGACCTCTGGACCAAAACTGCCTCACAAATTGTTTGATCTCAATCTTGATTCACTGAAACATGTAATTGTTGAATCAGGAAAAATAAATGCACTCAAATTCCAAGAAGCTGAAGGTAAACATATCAACACAAGTTTCCAGAACTCAAGAACAGACACAAGTGTTGTAATAGCATTGAAAGATTTTCATTTTAATTCTACTGGTTCAACTTTGAGAACTTTGTACTTTTTCAGTAACAAAAGAAAAAGGGAAAAGTACGAAAAACCACCCTGTGGTTTCACGGTTTTAGACTTTTAAGTACGTGATTTTTTTTTTTTGTGACACTTTTAAGTATGTGTTTTAGCTGTTACACACTTTTCATTATATGCGTCTAACACCGTTAACTTCATCCTATGTGGTGCTGACGTGGACATTATGTGGCACTGACGTGGACTCTATGTGGCGCTGACGTGTAGGCGCCACATAGGACGAAGTTAACGGCGTTAGACATATATACTGAAAAGTGTGTAACAGCTAAAACACGTACTTAAAAGTGTTATAAAAAAAACCACGTACTTAAAAGTCTAAAACCGTGAAACCACAGGGTGGTTTTCCGTACTTTTCCCAAAGAAAAAAGGTTGGTCAAGGTATGAAAATACATCAGCTAGCTCAGAGAAAATGATTTTCAGATGCCTTAATCCAACTGGTGATGATCATTTATTGGTTCAGCAGTAAGGTTGCTTCATTTTGAGCTGAAGCTTCCTCTTCGCAAAACCCACAATTAGGAAGCTTGGGCATTGAGAAATCTACCCCAAACAAAAAATTTTCTTATACATGTTGTATGCAAGATAAATTATGCTAAACACTAGTATGGTGCGAGACATATTCATAAGATCCCAACAACAGCATAAAATTGGATGGAATACCATTAAGCACATGTTTTGTGAGTGAATATCAGATGTTGCCCAACTAAGACACTTACAATTTATAAGATCTAATTACATCATACAAACTAATGATGTGGACCACTTTTCTAACTGATATGGAAAGAGCACATCAAATTAAAGACATGGTTTCAAGTTCTTGCATCAACTTTAGATGAAAGACATGTTCAACACAAAAAATTCTTCCTGAAGTTATACAAACAATAAGTACCTCGTGAAATTAGTTTTTGTTTGTTTCAGAATTAACTGAATGCTGCTCTGGCATTGCTCCTGATGCCTTTTTGGGTCTTCTATACCACAAAAATGCAGACCATATAGTTCTCCACAACACCCCATTTGCCAAGTGTGGAATAAATATGCGTCCCCAGTAGGGGTAATAAGGACCAGGCAACTTGATAAAAGTGAAAAATACTGCAATGGCAATCAGATGCCATGGAACTTCTGCATCCTGCAAATTAAACGAGAAATAAGTTCAAAAAAGAAAAAAGAACTAGAACTTCCTTTTCTTCATCTACCCAAGTTATTCTAGACTTGATTAATGTTTCAACCTTAAGAAGTGGAGAAAGTTCCAAAGCAGTCTCTTTTAGGGCCCCGGCAACAACAATGCCAACAAACAGGGGAAAAGGGACAAAGAATAGCTTCTTGTGATGTGCACAATATGACATCTCGCTGATGGAGGAAACTGCCAGTAAAGGTACACACAAGTACTTGATAACTGCTACAATAAGATCAAGGATGAGTTGAATAAAATTTTCCAATGCTCTGCTCCAGGGGAAGCTCTTCACTGGCTGAGGAGAACTGTCCCATAATTTTCTTGCCTTGTCAATAAGATGGTCAACATTAAACTTCTCAGGTTCACCTGACTGTCCTGCAGCCATATTTATTGCGCAAGAAATATTGAGCCTAGCTTTCCGAAAACTTTCGTTCAGTTTACTATTTAAACAGCTGCTGTGTGCTTCAAAATATTGGGATGGCCCCTAATACAATTACAGATGTTCATTAATAAAGGAAGATCGCATATATACATTCTTGGCAAAGTAAGAAAATGAAAGTTAACAAATTGCCAGAACCAGATAATATAAATGATGTCTTCAGCCATCACAGGTCATCCCTGCACATTAACTATTCCAGAATATGGACTAGTGGGACTAGAGATTCTGATTACATATCACTTAGTGTCACTTTCTCATTAACTTGCAGTATTTTATCAAAAGTCCAATTTGGAGGTCTTAGATTTGTACCCAAGGATAGGGTAAAACTTTTTTGAACAGTAAACTATACTTATTTTTGGTGAAATCTCATATAAGAAATAGATGAAGAAAAAAAAGATGTTAATTGAGGTCAAACTGCTGTGTGACTAGAAAAATAAAGTCTGATAAAATGGGCTCCATAACTAACTGTCCATTTAATAAAAACTCATTACTCCAGCAAGAAATGCTAACAACAAATTCACTCCATGCTCCGCAAAACAAAGAAAAATTGAGTCTTTCCAGCAAGCCTGCCAAGCAAATAGCACATGCAGGATTGACATTGTATGCAATGAAGGATCACAGTTATATTGTATTAAATAAAGGTATGTGCCTCTGCCTGACAAAATTACAGAAACAAACCATAGACTAAAATTTATCAAACTCAAAAGCTATCGTGCCTAAGGGAAAGTTCATATCTCAAAGTACTGAAGAACTTCCACTATCATAAAAATGTGCAAATTGATAGGGGTGTAGAGCAAACTGAATATTAAAAACTCCAATTCTTCATTTACTTAACAAAAAGTTTGTCTTCACAGAAACAAAACATATCCAAAATGTATCCTTGTAAAAGACCTAAAGATTGCCCTTCTTTTCATGAACAATATCACAGTTGTTCAGAATACAAACATCTATTTGCAATGAATTCACCCATTCCTCCATACAACCTTATTCCAGAATCTGGTTTCCTATTAAACAAAAATCTCAAAATCAATAACAAAAAAATCCATACAAGAAAAAGATCATACACTGCCATTACACAGCACCAATTGTCTCACAAATCCATTACAAAAATCTATCTCAACTCATCGGAAAAAATGATATTAAATTAAAATTAGCAGAACCCACTTTCTAAATTTAGCAAAAAACTTGAAAAACAGAAAGAAAAGATAATAAGCTAACCTGGAGTCTTTGAATGGGAGGAGCATGAACTCTGAAAGCCATTTTAGTAGAGATTTGATAATGAGGAGAGGAAGGAGATAACAAGTAAGATGATGCCATTTGAGAGATACCCTTTTAGCTACGGAAGATAAAGATGCTAATGGGTAATTGAGAACTGAAAAGCCATTGTTGAATTTTAATAGAAAGATAAGATCTTTATTGCTGACAGTTCAGTTCACTTCAGGATTTTAGAACAGAGGGTTTAAGAGGTCCAAGAGGAGCCATCATCCGCTGTTGGTGACTTCATTTTGTATATTTTATTTTTCTCCGTTTTTTTTAACAATATATTTTAATTATTTTGCTAAAAATACTTCCAATTAAGGAAAATTAGTAATACCAAAAAGGGAAAGTCTTACCTACACTGGGTGTATTATACCTAATGGTAGGATTTAAGACAACACAATAAAATTTTAGTAACTTAATTGATAAAAATAAGACATGTGTCTTGTGTTTTAAATCCTATTATTGGGTGTATATACACCCAGTGTAGATAATAATCTCCCAAAAAAGACCAATTCAGTAAAATTACATCTTTTTTAATATATAACTAGTTATATTTTAAACTAATATAAAAATAATACTTTATGAAAAATTTAATTTTATAAAAATATAATTTATTCTTCATAAAGAAATAATTTTATTCAAAATTATGTCAAAATAGTTGTAAATTCATGTGTTGCATATACTGTAAATTAATTTAAAATTTTAATTTTTATTTAAATAAAATAAACATAATGAATTTAAAATTTTAAAAGATAAATAAAAAAAGTTAAATCATTTTTAATGTAGAAGACATGTAAAAAATAAAATTTAAATATGAAAAATTATTTTAAACATATTTTTATTGATAGAAATTTAAATTATGCGACATATTAAAAACTAAAAATGCACTCTATAGGGTGTGACATATCGGTCCATGAATTGTACATTTTTTTTTTGAAGAATAAATGAATTATACATTTTTATTTACTTAAAAAAGTAAGAATTCTGCTTAGTCTTTTATGCTGGAAGCTTATGTGCAAGTGCAAGTGCAAGTGCAACATGGTATCTTAAAATTTTCAATATGATATATATATTTTTTTAATAGTTACAACTTCATTGCAAGCAAATAAATCAAATTCATATTAAATACTACAAATAAAATAAACACAAGCATATACCTTTTCAAAAAGTGTATGCTGAATTATGGTGAGAAATACTTGTCAAATTTTGGGATTAATGATTTTAGAGCTCAATATTTAATATATACATACAAATTAGTGAAAACTAAATTTTCATATTTATAAAAAAAAATAATTCATCTCTTTATTTTCTTTAAATTGAAAAAAAATTCATAAAATAAAATAGAATAATTTATTTTAATCATAAAAATATATTCATCGTATTACTTAAAAAATAGTTAATTGGCAAAAAAAATTAAGTTGAAATTTTAAAAATTAAAAACTGAAAAATACTATACTAAAATTGGTTAATCTACTACTTAATTAAGTACTTATAATTGTTAAAAAAAAAGTACTTTTAAACATTTAGATTTAGTTTGGAACTATAATTAAAATAGTTTAATTTACAAATTCAACTTATAGTTTAATATTTTGAAATTAATATATTGACTGTGCATATTAGTGAATTTTTAAAAATTTCATTGTAATTGTTTTTTAAGAAATAATTGAATTATTATTATGAGTAATATAATTAAAAAAAGAAGAGTATAGAGTTATTAGGTTAAGTTCAGATTTTATTATTATTATTATTATTATTTTGACAGAAAGAGTACATATTTTATTTAACAAGGTGATTTTGCACATAAAATTAGTCAAATTTATGTCATTTTTTAAATTGTGCTCCCCATCCCACAATATAATTTCTAAGGAAAAAGAGAGTTGAAGACAACTCTTTATTGAATCTAAGATAACAAAAAAGACAAAAGTTGGTGCCATCACAGAATTATTGATATCATAACATGTAAATCTCTATTGGAAATAAGCTCATCTATAATCTAAAAATTCCTCATAGAAAACCTTTGTTAAGTAGGCCTATGTTTCTAGTAACACTCTTTGAGTAGTTGGCAGAATTCCCAGCATCTTTCAGGCAGTGAAAGGGCGTTCAGGAAGAGAAGTAACATTCTACAATTACCTGCAGCCAATGAAATAGTACACATCATCAGCCAGAAATATACTTATATGGTGTAGAAGTTATGATTTTCACATCATGAATGACGTATTTCTGAATCTTTCTGACTTGCTCCTATAGTACCAAGAGGTCAAAAGGATTGAGAAAAATCCGTCATTCACAACCACTGTAAAGGATTCAGTCGGTTCAGTATGGGAAGGATATATCATTATATCCACACTTGAAATTTTTCCACTGACGACAGAATGAAATCCTTGGCTGTGAATCACTACGGTGTAAAAGTTGTAATTTTCACATCGCAATGGCATTCTGTTCATGATATTGAAATGAAAAAAGATGATTGAAAAGGATAATGAACTCAAAGTAAATTGGACAAACATAAATTAGCATTGTTGTGTGTTGAAAACCCTTTGTCAAGTAGAATCATAAGACACTAAGGGCGAAAAGCTTACATGATTTGGGGATATGGAACAAAAGCATTAAGGAAACAATGGGAGGTAACCAAGCCCTGTATTTTCTGGAAATCCCATCATTATGTTTAGATTTTGTAGAGCTTGACCAGAAGCTCCCTTCACAAGATTATCGATCTGCACCAAATTTTTAAGAAATTAATAAATGATAATATTAAAAACAACAAAAATTCAGTCAGAAAAGACATTTTTGTAGGAAGAAGAAAATTAAGCATAATGATTGAGGAACTGATGCATACCACTGATATAATTATTGCTCTACCAGGAATTCGATCAGGAAAGACATTCATGTAGCAATAATTAGAACCTCGAACATCATGAGTGCGAGGAACAACTCCTTTCTCCAATAACTTAACAAATTCTTCATCCTGTTGTAATAATCAATAACAAAAAAAAAAGAATAACTCATGCTTAATCAGAAGAGAATAGAAGATATGATACATCAGGCACATGAATGGCCCTTCCTGAAAGTAAAATCATATAAAATGAAACAGCAAAAGCTTCCAAAATTAAAAGGCAATTATAGATCTCATACACTGTCCCGTCTATCCAAGAAATAGAAACAGGATAGCCATGCCACATCTAGTTTTATGCATTTGCATGGAATCTCTCGGATGAAAACAGAATACCCACCCTAAAACCAAAAACTTTGTTTTTCTTTTTGGAACTGCATCAACCTTCTCTAATCATTACAATCGTTAAATATTTGAAATAACATCTAGTTGAATAATGGTATGGAAACAACACCATAAATTGGCAAATTGTCTGACTGGTATCTGCAGGATGAACTTATGTTCTGCTTGACTCAAGTCTTGATGCAGGTTTACTACAAAAGGAATGTTGTTCCTCATGTATAAATGGCAAAGATTTGACACTATTACGCAAGTAGTTAGTAATACAAGTACTACCCGTTTATCTAACAAGCCGGACAAATACCTAACTAATAGAAACATTTAAAATATACCTTATAAGAGACTTTCAATTGCTGGTACAGATCCTCAGTTGTCACTCCAGGAGCCATTTCCACATATATAGTAGATTGCATCCCTCGGCTCTAAAGAATGATAAAAAGTGCTAAATGCTCTTATCTTTTTTTATTAGCAAAGACATAAAGTTAATTAGTTCTACCACACATCAGTGCAATAATGTTACCATGGGCATCAAGTGTGGGGTGAAACTGACAGTTACTTTTGAACTCGCAGCATCAGAGAGTCCCTGTTCAATCTCTGGAACTGCAATTTAAGAAACCAGAATCCATGCTCAGCTCTCAAATTACAACTGCTTATGACCATGTGTTTAAGAAGACATGTCAAGTTTCTATAATGAAATTCACCATGACGATGCCTTGTAACACCATAACACATAAGTCCTTCTGTTAATTCAGTATACAGATTTCCCACCTTAGCACCACGTCCTGCACAATATAACAGCCATCTAGGCTTCAGAAGGGATTTGCACAAGTAGCAATGCAAACCCGCTAATAAGCTTTCATGTATCAAGATGAAAGATGTCAGCAGATAAAGCCCAAACCTGCTCCGCTCACACCAGATTTTGCATCAATGATGATATTTTTAAATCCAATAAGATTAGCCTGAAAGAATTAGAAGGTTGTCAGGCTTTCAAAACCAACGAATGGAAACACAAAGTCTCATCAATATTAGGGAATCAATGATGAAAATAAAAATCATGTTTGACTAAAACATATGAAAGAAATATAACTGAGAGAAGGCTCCACAAAAGTTCTGAATTCTCAAACTATTAGTACATATCAGATCCCATCCTTGTTCTCACATATGGACCCAACAAACATGAGTTAAGACATGGAAGCATTCTAGACAGAAAATTATGATGGTTGCTACGAAATAATTTTCTCTCACCAAATTATAGAGAGCTAATCACTTAAGAAACATAATAACAAATGCAAACCTTCATCAAAGGAACCAGAGGGAGCTGAATTGATGTTGGATAACAACCAGGATTAGCAACCAGGCGTGCATTTTTTATTTCCTCTCTGAAGATCTCTGTCAAGCCATATATGGCCTCTTCCTAGATCAAGTTAAAAAAAAAAATTAACATTAAATGACCATGCATTTGGGAGAAGGACAATAATTATTCAAGTATCCAGAATGACCATGCAGAAATATTTTAGTCCTAGAACAAAATTTTCATATTAGGAGACAGATAGATTTATCCTAAGGCATCCTTCCCTTTGAAAATCAGCTAAACATTGCTTCACATTTTCAACTTGTGATTTCCTGATAGTTTCTGTATTTCCAAATATATTTTGAAATGCTTCAGTTTGCACCTGTTTCTTTTCAACAAATGCAAATTACATCTAGGCCCACTGTAAACAAGGAGCACTATGCTTAAGGGACATGCAAATGTAATCAGTGGGGCAATGGACCTGAGGTAACTTACCTGCAATTCAGGTGCTCTGTGTGGCTGGCCATACCATTCTTCATACTCAGAAATATCTCGTAGCCGGAAGTCCTGAAAAATCGTTAGACGATACTCAACATGAGCATAGTCTGGATTTATAAATCAGTACATGACAAACAAAAGTTAAAAAGGAATGCAACTATTGAGAGTGAGCTCAAAGCATACTGCAGATAGATCAACAATTCTTAACCCCCTGGGAAGGCTTTTAATAATTTCCTGCAGAAAATGCAAACAAATGGATCAATGATAGAGAGACAGAGGCTCAACAAACAAATTCCCTTAAACTATCAGTAAATGGACTGAAAAGGATACACTAGAAACAAGAATTGACCTGTGTGGTTCCATGAGGCAAACAACAGAATACAGCATCCACTTCAGAAAAATTTGCATCACTAGTAGAAATCAAAACTGGTAGATCCTGAAAGGATGAGAAAATCAAGTATCAAAACAGTGAACATAAATAAATGATATATTTCAAATGAACCCTCCAATTAACTTCTTGCACCAACATTAAAATATTTACTTATAAGAAAACATGTTATTTAATAATGCAAATGACTTTCTCTATCTTTGAGAGTTACAAAAAAAGTTAAGAACTCAAAACAAACCTAAACAATTTCACAGCATTCTGTTATGTGGATCAATATATTATAGCCATATCGATTATATCACTTATCTGTCAAACCCATAATACATCAGTACACAATGTTATCTACCATGGTATTAGAGAAGAGTGCCATACCTTCTGCGTGATAAAATGAGGAAACACTGACTCAATTGTTTTGCCAGCATTTCTATCAGCAGTCATCAGAGTAATGCCAAAGAATGGATGGTTTCCAAGAAGTCTAATAATCTGCCAATAAAGATTTTTTTTTTTGCATTTCTCAATCTTTATTCTAGTGCCAATAACCATGTCAAGTGTAATAACAATAATAATAAAAACACATAAGCGAATGGACATAACCAAAAAAAAAAACTTAGAATTAATAACTGAAAGTCCAAAAACAAACCTCTGCACCAGTGTAGCCACTGGCACCAAGAAGAGCAACACGAACTTGCTTTTCTTGCTTAGAATTCATAATCTGCAAGCTTTTTTGCGACAATGCATTAGATCTTCCAACAAAAAGCCTGTACCCATTTTGCTTCCTAAAGTTTGAAAATTTCACTTCACCCTGAAATTCAAATGCAAAGTTTCAAAGCAACACTCAAAATTTACAGTTAAAAAACAATATTTTTATATGCAACACTAAAACAACTGAACTGAACATAACTGACCTTCCACAAGCACCCTCTATCAAGACCAACTGAATTGAAAACTGAAGTGCTCATTTGCTTTTGTTTAAGGTTTGAAAGAGATGGAAGGTTGTTATATATACAAGTGAAAATGGTTTTGGCCCTTTTGGGAATTGGATGCTTTTTTAATTCTTTTGGATACAAAGTTGTGAAAATAAGAGGTTTACATAAAAGACTTTTTTTTTTGGGGGTACTTTTTGTACGATCAGAGGAAGCACCAAATGCTGTTGTAGAACACTTCTAATGGCTGTGGGATTTGGGAATGTGAATAAGAATACCCACTTCAATAATTTAAGCTTTTATGCTTTCATTGATCCTAAAGATTTGAGTTTGAATTTAACGGAGAACATAAACATAACAAAATTGACCCTTTTGCGCAGTTGGCAGAGAGAATAGAAAAGGAGAGGAAAAAAGAGAGGCCGCTGTCTGCGAACCTACATGGATGGAACGACGTCGTATTTGTTAAATAAAAAGTAAGATAACCAGAGAGGTGTTCAAACTTTTTCACTTTTACTATTTCTTTTTTTAAAATGGTATCTCTAACAAATTTTACAGATTAAAATGTTTATATATTTTATTTTAAACTGTAAATTGACTTAAATTAAAAATTTTTTTAATATTAAATTATTTTTTATTTTTAATTTAAAAATTTATTTTTTCACTTATATATATTAAATTTAAATGAAAAATATATAAAATATTATTAAAATAAAATAAAATAAAATAATTAAACTATTGTAGGCGGCGGGGTCTAGAGCGCGCCCAAGTGTTTGGCGACCACGGCACTGTGTGGGCTCATGATCCGCTAGGAAATACAAAAATGGGCTTTGGGCCCATTATCGGAGATGAAGTCGCCATCCGGATGAAAACCAGGAAACACTTACAGCAACTGGATTCCGCAGAAGATACTCAGAAGCCGTCTTCAGAGAACGGGTTCGGAAACTGGATATGAGCGTTTGAATGCTCACCCGACCTTGCGGTCGGCCTCCGTTTGTATTTCGTAATTTATTACCTTGGATTATTTAATTGTTTCCTTATTATTGTTGAATTGCAGTCATTGTACTTTTATTTTTACCGTGTTTGCATATTATTCCTGTTAATGCTTTGGCCTTGGCAAATAAAGACAAATAAAATTAATTTACAACCATTCATTCCAAATAAAAGGGAAAGGGATTAGGGATTACAAATTTGTAGAATTAATAAA
>CATIWK010304394.1:0-11237 GCA_949634005.1 Mallotus japonicus | reverse complement strand
TGCGGATAGGGGTACCAATATTACATGCAATATCCACGAGAATCTGAGGATCCTAAAGCTCCCATGGTAGACGATAGAACCTAACCCAGAGTTGAGTTGTAGTTGATTTCTCCTTGAGAGGATCAAAACCAGGCATCCATTATTGGAGATGAAGGATTCCAGGTCTGAGAAACAGAGAACCACGTCCCTAAACCGATTCTTTAGCTGCAGTCGATTGTAATAGAACATGATAATAGCCACATCCAAGAGAAATCAAACGCCAATCCTGAAGATTCCAGACAGCAGAAAGTTTCTCTTTCAATTTAAGAAGAAGCCAAGGAACTTCACCCTTATTTAAGACAATTCGAGTGATCAAAGAATATTTACACATTACAAGGCATTTTTTATAAATATTGTTGTTAATCTTTATCGCCTGAAAGACACCTGATTTAGAAACATATGGCTGTGGAATATGAAAATCAGTATTGGAAGATATGACAGTTGCATAAGATTTCTTAGCAGGTTGCAAAGGAACGTTATGATCAACGCCAAGGCTAGGATGAGAATCAGATGAAGAAGCAGCTACCACTACTGCAAAAGATGGCTTTGAAATAATCGGGCCTTTTGTTTATGATAGTATTCTGTACATGGGGAACGTTATGCATGAAACCGTGAGGAGAAAAGAGATCAGCATGTGCAACACAGTCTACGCCAATCAGAGATTGGTGAGATGGGAGATTGTCAGGCGGGGGATTAGCCTCCGGCAGCCGCATGGCTTACTCTTCTTTGATAAATTGATTATTCTTATATTTTCTTATCATAAAACTCTATTTTTATAATAAAAATGAGTTGTATGTTTAAAGAGTTGTATTCATTTTTCCTTCCTCCATTTCTTTGTATACATATATGTTTTATTTCTATTTCTATTTATTTATTTTATTACTGTGAATGGATGTACATAATGTGTGGTGGATGTTGTGATTACACTAAATTGCATGGAAAATGTGCTAATTAATGAACTTGCACTTAATTGTAAAATTTGAAAATTATTTGAAGGAAACTGCTTTTTTTTTTATGTAAATAAAGAAATATTTAAATAGTTAGGAATAATAAAACACGAAACACAAACAGAGCCAATCGCAATGTTTGGTGGACATTCTAAAAGCTCATACCCAGTTTTTGGATCTAATCTTTGAAGACAGGTGGGACCCTCTATAGAATCTAGTTGCTATAAAATATGTCTTGAATTTCACCTGGGTGGTGACTACATCTCCGATTTAGTCTTTAAGCTTTAATTGTATCTCTCGAGTAGATCACAAGTCCTCACAATGCCCTGATCACCAAACACTTGGGCGTGCACTGAACCCCGCCGCCTACAGGGGACATGAATCTACTATTAGTTAAAACTAAAAGGAGGCAAGTTTTTATTTTCTACAAATTACTTATAAAAATGTTGAGTTCTAAAAGTATTAAGTCAGATATGTGACATTTGATATCATTACAAATAAATATAAAATTAAAGCTAATTTAACATGAATTTCCATTTTCACAAACTACTATATTAATTTATAGTTAATAAGTGAAATTTTGTTTTCCTAAAAACTCTGAAATTGCAATTATCGTTTTTTTTAGCTTTTTGCCGTTGGCTTATGGTTTTATTTCCTTTTCCAAGTTGTATAAACATTTATTTTATTTTTAATAATATTTGAGTGGAGTGTAGCATATGAAGTCAGGTGCTTTTGAGTGCTAGCCTAACTAGGATGTCAATGAGCACCATCTGATACTTTCCCTCCTCTATTTTTATAAAAAAAAAAAAAAATTATTTAGTTAATATAATTAAATTTCTTTAGCTTACACACATATTCTTTATTTTATACACAAACATGCACATGCACACACATACACACGCGCACACGTACAATTAATTTAAAATTATGAATTTACATTTTTTTAAAAGCTATCTAATTAATTTATAATTAATATTTTATTAAAACTACTTAACTAATATTTAAATTTCTTTATTTTATGAGTATTTTAAATAATAAAATAATACATATATTAATTAACAACTACTTAATTATTTATAGTTAATATTTTATTAAAGTTATTTTATTTTTATACTTTAAAATAATTAAATAGAATATATGCCAATTTATAGTCTGCATATTGTATGGATTTACGACTACATTTTATTAATTATGCATAAAACACTTAGTATATGTGTCACTAAATTTGTCTATTGATTGTAATATATATGAAATCGAAAATAATCTTGACAATAATCTTTAAAATCAATATTTTCCAGAAGTAAGTTATATATATATATATATAAGAAAAAAATAATAATATAAAAATAATTAAAATAGGAATCATGCGTTCTAAAAATAAAAGTAATCAAAGACAGCCTGATAAGCAAAAATCACCATAATATATATAATAAATCTACCACTGAATTTATTATAAATTAATTAGAAAAAAGATGATTAATTTATGAAAATTTAAACACATAAATATTAATATTATTTAAAACATAAATGTTATTTAGAAAAAAACATGTCAATTTTTAGTTGTTTTCATCCAATATGCTCATTCATATTAATCTAATTTAAATAAAGCTACTTTCTTTTATTCCAACATTCTTCTAACTTATTATTATTTTTTTAACCTTTGAAATTAAACTGTAAATTTTTTAGTTTAAATAAAATAATATTCAAATAATTGATTTTCAAACACTAAGGAAGTTCTGCGGCGCCAGTTTCGACAGTTTTGGCGACACGAGCCGACGCCCACGAATGACAACTGCTGGTAACTGTGATTAACTGCTCCAAAACAAGGCCAAAAACATCAGCAATTTCAGAGTTTCCATCTCTACAAAGTAAACTTATGTGCATCTGTTTCGCTCCATCGATCATGGCGATACAAGTTCGCTTATGCACTTCCATTTCCATTCTGGGTCTCCTTTCCCTCGCATTCTTCGCATTATCCTCAGGTGGCTCATTGAAATGTTTCCTCTGTTACTCTTACAGTGCTGGAGAAAGCCGTTGAAATTTGAGAAAGCTGACGTATTTTTTGCGTTTTTC
This sequence comes from Mallotus japonicus, assembly GCA_949634005.1. Lineage (NCBI taxonomy): Eukaryota > Viridiplantae > Streptophyta > Magnoliopsida > Malpighiales > Euphorbiaceae > Mallotus > Mallotus japonicus. Next base: position 8,178 of record CATIWK010304394.1, on the reverse strand, counting down.
AGGTAAACCACAAATACCCAATTTCGCTTTCCGTTGGTTAAATGGCAACAACACTTTCCAAGCTGGTGCTATTGCAGCCATTAGGATTATTGTTTTGGGAGAGTTTGACAGTAAAGGAAATGCTTCACTTGACAAAAGTGCTTTCAGTCCTATACTTACCGTCAGTGGGAAGAAGGGGAACAGTTCTTTTGTTTCTGGGGTTCTCCTTGACAATTCAGGAGATATCAGTACTTGGAGAATTCTGTTTACTCCAATCAGGGTTGGGGCCTTCAATGTCTTTATCAGTGATGACCCTTTTGAAGTGTTTGATTCATCACTCCATTTTAACGTTATACCAGGTTCTTAATTGCATTTTAATCATGAACTTCACTTTTCCCCTTTGTAGATATTTGAGATTATGCTTCTTTGCCTGTTTTATTCTCTTCTCTGTGGCATTAGATGTGTGATATTTGGGTTTAAGTATTGTACTCAACCATACACGTGTGATATATACTCTTGAGTGTTTTACACTTGGCCAGTGGAAATTTAATGCAGATATTTTATTTGAGAAATCCAACCATTGGATGTATCACATCTGGAGGAAGTAAGAATTTCCCTATTAGCATATATAATTTTTCCAATGAATACTTTGTATTCTTTTATTTTAGTCCGTAAGCTTATACTGTAAATGAATATAAGGTACTTTGTATTTTGCAAACATACATAGTATTTCTGAAAGTGCTCCTGATTATTTTAACACTTGTGCCTCTTTTTCTCTGTACCCATATCCAAGAAAAACTTGGCGAAAGATTATCTTTTAGTAATGTGTGTTGTTCAAGGATTTCCATACTGTCATGTATGTATAGAGATGAATGCTAATTGGTGTCTTTGTTGAACTGAAGGGAAGATATATCCTTCTGTCTGCATAGCTTCATGGATGGGAGTCTTGAATGAGTTTGAAGCTGGATCAAAAGCTTCCTTCTTCATTATTCCTAGAGATGCATTCGGGAATAATGTTTCTTCAACTGCTGAAGTATTGGAACCTCATAATTTTACAGTGTCCGCACTTTATGCAAATGGCTCCCTTGCTAGTGTGCCAAACATCAGTCATATACGTTGGAATGAGTTTGGTTATGTTTCTATTGAGTTTATTGCAGCAAAAGCTGGAACCCTTTTACTGCATGTGAAAGGAGGAAATCAAAGCTTGAGTGGCTCTCCACTTCCATTTAAAGTCAACCCAGGTGATGTTCTATGGATTGTGTAATTTGCTTGTGGCATGATTCTAGTAAAGGCAGTAATTTCATTAGGTTTTTGCAATTTGCTGCTAATTAAGTTTGGTCTTAATTTCTTTTCAAGATCTTATAATATAGATGAAAGTATGAAACTAAAAGTTGGGTTATAGTGCTTTATTGCAAAATTGTCCTGAAAATCCTTTCTTGTTTTCATACCATAAACAATTGCATATTTTTAAGGAATTTTGAGGTTCTGCAATTCTTTGTCTTGTCAGTTTGTACTTAGAAAATTCTATTAAGAAATTGATAATTTATATCTAAAGAGAGGAAAACAAGAAAAATCATCAGTTTGACTTTGTCTCCATATTGATGTGCTGCTAGTGGAAAATAACTTTGGGACTTACTTTGAGAAAGTTGTTTATTCTGTTTGGTGTGAGCTCAGCCAATTTCTTGTTCATGTAAAAACTGAAGAATTGCGTTTCCTAATTTTTTAAATTTGCGGAAACAGCCCAAAACATTTCCGGGGAGTTTCTTGAAGTTTCTGAGATGGAAATGTTTCTGAAATGCCTTTTTAGGTACTCCTTCATGCAGTTAAAATTCATGAATCTTTTTCCCTTTGAATGATGACTTTTTACTTCTTTTTTCAGGGCCTCTAGATGTTTCCAATTGTCTGGCCAAATGGAAGTTTGAGACAAACATTTGGCAAATATTTTCCAAGATGGAAATTTTTATACACCAACAAGATCAATATGGGAACCTTGTTTCTGGACTATATGAATTTGATGCTGATATCATTGAGAAAGAGACAAATCTGTCTATACCTGTTGCAGATTTGCATTTTGAAGAAGTCTTACCTGGAATTCAATTATTCTCTTTCAGCCTATTGGAACCAGGAAATTTTTTGCTCACTATATCTGATGTGAAGCACAATAGAAGCATCTTCAATATGCCATTTGCTTATACTGTGTTTATAGGTGTGTGTATATAGATGTTAATTAATCTTTTATGCAAATGTTTAAGATACTTGGGTCATCATATACATGCATAGTTTCTTTAGCCCTGTTTTAAGTTACTTTCTGTTTCCAAGTCCCAAGTAAAGTTCTATTTCTTGAGTTGATGAGATGTTCTATATGCTTGCATTGCTTCCATCAAATGCCATAATTTCTATTTGCGATTTTTTGTTTCCATTCAATAGGTTACTGTGATGGATCAGCCAGCATTGTCAATGGGTCTGGACTAAATGATTCAATAGCTGGTGACATTTCAGAGTTTTCAGTGTACTTGGTTGACAGTTTTCAGTATCCTTCTTTTGTTAAAATAGAAACCATTCAAGTGCAGATAGTATTGGAAAATGATTCCTTCCATGTTCAGCCAAGCATCCATCCAATTGTGAATGGTATATGCACTTCATTAACAATTTCAGCCTTTTCTTTTCTGATGAGTAATTTTAGAAGTTTTTATGAAGATTATGCATCTTTGAAATAGGGACTGAACCTACACAAGAACTAAGCTCTGGTGCTATCAGCCCTACTGAAATTGCTCCTGCACCGTCTGTCGTTCCGAGCAACAGCGTGAGCAGCCCCATATATATATATATATATATTTCATCAACTGTTGTTCAGACTGTAACTCTTTTCTTTTCTTTCACTCAGTCTGCTGGACATTCAGAGGTTCTGGCAAGTGCATTTAATGTGATTTACAAGCCTGAGAAGAGTGGGATCTATGAAATATATGTATTTTGTGGAAATATTTTACTGGCTTCTGTGTTCAAAAAGGAAGTGAGAGCAGGTACATCTTGTCTTTATGTTAATTTCTTTTCAGTATGTGAGAACTGATTGATCTAAAATGATGCTTTTATTTTGTATTTGCATGTGATTAATTACTCCCTTGACTCAAACCTAAAGTTTTTTTCTCATTTTCCATAGGAGGGGTTGATGTATCACTCTCAAAGGTTGTGAGATCCGCTCCCAAGGTCCCAAAGTTGATTAAAAATGAAATTGTGGTGCAGCTGATGGATGCATTTTCTAATCCTGTCCTTTCTCAACAGTCACTATTGAGCCTAAAAATTGCTTCAGCTAACAGGGCTGGATTTTCAAATGGGATGTTTGTGGATAACAATGATGGTTCATATACTTGTCAATATCTGGCCAAGGATGTTGGCACCTATGAAATATGTGTTTCATTTGATGGAAAGCATTTTGCACCTTGCCCCTTTTGGGTCAATGTGTACAGTGGTAAGTTTTAACAGAAACAACATATAATAGTCTCTACTCTCTGTTCACTGTCAACGTTCATTACTGCATAGATTCATAATTTCATGGTCTCTCTACTTTAGCAGGGTGAACTTGATTTGTGCTTTTCATATGTGATGTAACATGTTTCCTTTAGCAAAATGTTATTGAGATTCTGTGAAAACTGCTGAAGCAACCTGTTAGGTTCAAATTGGTAGAATTGACTGATTTGATTCATCTTTACGGCTATGGGATTTGTGGTTAAAATTACCTGTTTTTAAAATTTTTTTAAGATGTTGTTTTTTGATGTCTTCTAGGTGAATATTTTCCTAAAGCCTATGATGATAAAATTACTGTGTGGGAGGATGAGTCAATTGCTTTTGATGTTTTGGAAAATGACTACTTTGCTGGAAACAATGCAAGCATCATTGAATTCTCAAAAGTAAGAGTTCAAAATAACTGTATTCATTATCTTTAGTTCTATGTTCCTAAAATATGCCACATACCTCAGTTAAATCATTTATTATTTAATCAACTTACATGATATTAAAATGACATCACAATTGAATCTTTGTCAGACATATTATATGACCATTGATTTTTCTGCAATGAAGAAAATACATTATGTATAAATTTAACTGCTCAAGCATCTGTTATGATGGCATTTGCGAGTTTGCAGTTGAGGTCATGCTTATCTTGCAGATCTATTTTGTGGAACTATTTGGTTCAGAAATTGACTTCCTGTGTTTCATACTGCAATTTGTCAGCCAGATCGTGGTTCACTTTTACAGTACAGCCATTTCTTCAGATACACTCCCTATCAAGATTATTATGGGAATGATTCTTTTATGTATACAATGGCAGATGTAAATAACAATCTTGCTTCTGCTGTTGTAAACATTTCTATCTTCAACATTCCACCCCAGTTTATTTCATTTCCAAGCCTATTGCAAGCAACTGAGGACATGATTAGCCCTAGATATGGGTACATTACTATCTGTTTTTTCATTTGTATGCTTAATATGTTGAAGGTTTATTTTGGATGATCTTTTCTGGGCACGTGCTCTTATGTGATAATGAGTCTTGTTAATTGCAGTGGTTTCTCAGGATTTAAGATAAAATATTCTGAACCAAAGGAGAAAATTGCTGTCACCCTCAGTGTTGACTCTGGGACACTGTTTTTGTCCCCAATGCCAGTTCAGTTCTGGCAGCCAATTTGGGAAGAATTTTCTGTTAAGAAAGAGGATGATGAAGCAAAGAGTTTGATTTTAGAGGGCTTTGTAGAAGTAATCAATCTAGGCCTTCAGTCAATTCAATATCTTGGGTACTGTCTACTTATCTTTCTCCTGAACTTATACTGTAAAGGTTGAGATTTATTTTTTTCTCTGGGCCAATACCCCCGTGAGTGCCTGCCTTGTGATGCAGCATGCAAGGGCCTCAGAACCCCTGCCCCTTCCCTCTGATGAATTTTAAATACAAATATGTTTCTTGGACCTCAGTTTCACTCCATGGCAGTCTAAACTCTTTGCTAAAAAGAAAGTTTCCTCGAATCTTATCAGAGAACTGAAGTGATATTTGAAATCCTAATTTTCCAGTTATAATTATCAAGGAAAATATAAGCAGCAGAATGGATGTTTCTAATTAATGAGAGTATATAAGAGCTAATGAAGCTGATGCAACAGATCAATGTGCCTTCATATTTCACTATGACTCACATTTTTATATATTCTTGGTCTTCTAACTTTTCCTTCTCCATTTTGTTCAGCAATGGTAATTTCAGTGGTGATGATACTGTTAGAGTTTCTGCCAGCAACATGAATGGGAAAAATGATGTGGAAATTCCAGTGTTTGTAGAACCTGTTAATGATCCTCCATATATTAATGTCCCGAAGTTTATCGTATTGAATGGAAACGGTGGCGAATCACTGATCTTTGATAGAGATAGAGACAAGTTTGAGTTCTGTGTTGGAGATCCAGATCTTCTTAACTTTCCTGGTAACTCTATGGACATTTCCTGTTATGATCCAAATTATGTTATTATGGTCATTAATTTTTTTACATTGATGGGCTATTTAGATCTTGAGATTGATATAGAATCATTAGAAATGTTGTTTCGATACTTATGTCATACTTCTTTTGGCAATGTTTCAGGCAGAGAGTCTCATTTTATAGTCACATTTTCTGTGGAAGTTGATGATGGATTTTTAATAACCAGTTTATCTGCTGAGCTTATAAATACGACTGAATTGAAGCTGATGAACAGTTATCAGTGGCAACCACTTCAGACATATGTTGCTATATCTAAACATTTTATGGTCAAAGCTAATGGCATCAGATTTCGAGGCACCATTAATGATTGCAACCTTGTATTGCAACAACTGACATATCATGTGAGTGAGCTCATTTACTTGAAAGAAAATATGCATTCCATGTTAGACTCTGGCTTCTCCTGTGGGGTGCATGTGACTCTGGATTATTCACATATTTATTGGAATAAAATTTCATGTAATGTGATAAAATTAGAAATTCTGTCTTACATTAAGCAATGTCTTCCTTTTTGGAGTATAGGGTGAAGAAAATGGTGCTGTTTTAACATTGAAAGTAAACGATATGGGACACTATGGCTGCTACCCAGATTGCACTGAAAGTATTTCAATGCCGTTGCATGCCGAGGCGACTGTGAATCTTATACAAAGAAGCCCAATGAGTTCATTGGCAGCTCATAGTAAGTGATGGTCTACCAATTTTGTTCGTTATATGAGTGTAATACTTTAGTTTAGACGCCTTTTTTAGTAACTTTTCTTCCATTTACTATTAGAAACTTGCTTTATCAATTATAGAGATGGACTGTCCCCATTCAAAGTTATATCTCTGCCACTTATTCTTGCAATAAGCAGTGGAACATTCAATATAATATATTGAAAACTCTGATCAATTTCATTCTGTGGATGCAGCCCTTGGATCGGCTGTTATTCTTGAATTCCTTGTGGTGCTTTCTCTTGGAGTAGTTCTTCTATTCTTTACATGCAAATGTGCATTTCTTCTTACAAATGAAAGACGCAACAGAAAACTTCTTAACTCTCAGCAAATTCACACGAAATGTTTCCAAAAGGAATCTGTAAGTGAACTCATTCTTCCTTTCATTGATCTTGTGCTTTTTAGATGCCGAGAAGCTGTATTCTTAGTGCATGTTTCTCATGTGCTATACTGTTATGCTCTTTGGATAGCTTAGTTGGAGCACAACTTTTAATATAACATGCTTGAATTTGAATCTCCTATGCAGTCCAATGCCGATTCTTCTGAAGAAACAACAATGTTCAGCCCCTTTTTTTCAAGAATTCTATCATTCTGTGGTCGACTTGCTAATTTTCGACAGAGGTAATTGTCCAACGACATGAGTTTTATTGCATATATTTTGGCTTTGCGATCGAATTCTTTTTGCAAATATGCAGATCCCTTTATCACTTTGGATTTGTAGAAACATGCCAGGATGTATATAGCCCCTCTCAAGCTATATCAGTGGCCAGAGTCTAGAGACTCTGCCTACTTTTTTGCCACCTGCTATAGAGAAGGGATGATAGTCAATGGAATTTATTTAGTTATGTTAAATTAAATTATGTGGGATAGACAATGGAAGAATTGAGAAAGATGTTAGATTCAAGCATTCAATAATTCATGTTTTTTGCAGGTTTCATAATTCCAACATTGGCTAAAAATTACCATCGCCATTAATGTTGCTTTCAGCTCTATAATAGGTTTCATGTTGCCTGGCGAATATTTGTTTTTTTTTTTTTCTTTTCTCTTTTTATCTTTTATGATGCAACATTTTGGAGTGGTACCTAAGGTACAAAATCTTAAAAATTTTGATATTTTGATAAAATGTATTGTATTATCCATATTATTAACATAAAAATTAGATTGGGTTGGAGTTTTTACTAGCCAAGAGAGCCGGAATTCATAATTAAAGCCCTGAAATCAAGAACTCTACCAATATATTTTAGAACATGCATTAATTGGACAGAGTTGCAATAATAAATCAAGGTCATAACACCTGCGGCACAGTCCTTGTCACTTTTTCTGATTCTGCCATTGTGGTTTTTTCAGGATAATAACATTTCACTGTTCCTCTTTTTGAGTATTTTTAAGAGCATATTCTTCCATATCAGTTTAATAAATTTTAGAAAAATTATTCTCTCTAACTCCAAAGATCGAATCTAGTTGCTAAAATGAGGAGCAAACTCTCTTGGCCACTTGGACTACCCTTATGTAGTGTTTATTGAGCACTTGGTCCTATAACCAAAATTGATTGCAAGAATTGTGGATAGCATGGATAAGTATTACTCAGAACTGTTATTCAGGAGCTTCGATATAGCTAATGCCGTGGCCTATAAGCATTTGAACATTGTAAAGAACCATGAAATGCCTACTTCACATAAGCAATTTCTACAAGAAAACCAAAACCAAAGCTGAAACAAGAGAATCTGGACTGCCATGATTACCTGAAAAATAACAAATATTGAAGTAAAAGCATACAAATTATGGCCTAGCTTGCGAGAATTAATACATTTCCACGCATTTTCTCTAGATGTTACGTATGATAAGGTAGTAGTTAAGATAAATGTTGTATAGAGGTATAGTTCTAATAGGTTTCCAGTATTCTGCTGCTGTATTACTTTCCTCTGTCTTATCCTTATCATATCTTATCATGTAAACATGTATATAGCTTCGGCTTCCTC